>JAHWFO010100943.1:2827141-2871372 GCA_023313115.1 Rhysida immarginata | reverse complement strand
AATAATAATAATAATAATAATAATAATAATAATAATAATAATAATAATAACAAAATAAATAATAATAACAAAATAAATAATATAAATATAGGGATCTTCAAAACAACAAATATCTTTAAATAAATAAAACAAATTTTTAATTTGTGACGTTTCACGTATTGTTTATTATGAATTTTATATTTATGGGTACTAATTTTAATACTAATAATAGACTAAGGTATGGTCTTTTGAAGTGAGGGTTCTTTGGAAGTGAATAATATATAGATAAAGGAGTTTTGAGAATTTGTTTAACAGCTGAACTTATAATGGCGTTATAGATATTTTCTAAATTTCGATAAATAAAACTTGGCTTAGTGAGTCACTGTAAATGGAGGTGCTAGTATGTGGTGGAAATAATGATTAGTATGATTCAAAGGCAAATTAGGATAATTTTGGTCTCTCGCATAAATGATGAGGTAATACTAGTGGTTTTTATATAGAGAGAGTCTTTCATGACTTTAAGATTGGGGAAGCCTAGAATGAGAAAACTTTGATTTTTAAGAGTTTTATTTAGCTTTCTTTGTCTTTATTTGTGTTGAGAATGAGGCCGGAAGTGGCGAAGTTATAAAATGAAACATCGATGTGGAGGGGGTGTGAGACGGTTTTCTTTACTCTTCTGAGTGAGCTGGTGGAGTCATGAACTCCTCCTACTGGGGCTTGGAGAATGTGGAGAAGGCAAGCGAGTTTTGAGGGGAGGAGTGCCACTGGCTATTCGTTGAGTGAAACACTCATCCATGTGGGTAGCAAAGTTATGGAAATTCCTTTCTCCTCACATTTGACTACTAACGGAGTCTCACCAATTAATAGAAGATGTTTATAGCTGTGTGAAGGGGGTGTACTGCGAGACCCACATCGGACTAATCAAACCTTTGTAAACTGTAAAATCAGAACTCAGAATAGTTAGCAGACACCAATTTCAATCTGGCTAATGGTCCCCCTAGACGATCAATAATACTAATCAATATTCGCTTCAATATTGATGCTCTATATTGAAGCTGGTATCAATGTGCTTCACAACGCATCAATATTCTCACCAATACTCATTCTGGGAAAAATATTCGTGCTGCATTGGTCGGGGTTGTTTTTGTTGTGAATTTCGAAATGTTTTCCAATTCGGATTTGGGTTGTCTAGCATTAACTCTTGCACTGTGCGAGCAAAAAAAAAAAAATCAAAGAGAATGAGAAATAAACGCTGCTCAAAGAGTGGTATAAGCTGAAAAGCCGCTTTACACATGAACATTTGCTAAATTTTTTTCGTTCTACAGAACCGGATGACTACAAAAATTTTCTTCGATTGGACGAAGAAAGCTTTCAAAATATTTCTTCTTTTAGAGCTAGTTAGGCCCAATATCCAGAAAAGGGAAACGATATTGAAGGAAATATTGACAATAAACCTCCTAGATGTTCAATATTGATAGGACACTTTCTTCACTATTGACAGAAAATATAATTTTCTGTCAATATTGATAGGACGCTTCAATACACTCCTACACGATCAATATTTCCATCAATATTGAAGCGAATATTGACAATATTATTGATCGTCTAGGAGCTGCTTAACGTTTGTCAGATTCATTTCCTTATGTTCCTGCATTTTTCTTTTGTTTGAAACATCAACTGGGTGAAGAGTGTGTGAAGTGAATACTGGTCCGGAAGATATGCAAAACTCCTCTGATGTAAAAGAATAGTGGAATTGAGAGAGACTAGGAAGCAATACTAGACAGCGATCCCACAACGTATAAGAAGGGGAAGGTAACTATGTGGTGTACGAAAGCCCTCAAAGTGAAAGAAGATTCTTCAAGGTACTACGTGGAATAGGAAGTCAACCGAGGTTCGTCAAGACATGCATCAATTTCATCAGATTGAGTGCAGGAATCTGTTGAGCTCACTTTAGACATTTTGAAAATATCAAGGACTCATAAAGTGATTGATCCGGTATTGACAGGAATGTAAAGCCATATCGACTCCAGTTCTGTGGCGAGCTGCCGTAGGATGTGCGGTGGAGGATCCATGGCGCGAACAACCCGATCGAGGTGGTCCCACAGATGCTCTATGGGGTTAAAGTCCGGGGAGTTTGGGGGCCAGGGGAGTACCACAAACGCATCCTCGTGCTCTTCGAACCAGGCACGGACACTGCGCGCTGTATGCACGTCGAATTGTCCTGTTAGAATATGCCATCGTGCTGAGAAAACACAATCTGCATGTAGGGGCGGACATGGTCCGAAAGGACAGATGCGTACTTCCATTGATCCATGGTGCCGTCCACAATGATGAGTGCACCCAGGGAATGCCATGAAAACATTCCCCAGACAATAACGCTGCCTCCTCCGACCTGGACCCTTGCGGCATGTGTTGCAGGGTGTTTGTTTTCTGGCGCTGAACGCCGTACACGCCATCGCCCATCTGTCCGATGGAGCATAAACCGTGATTCATCGAAAAAGCCACCTTTTGCCACTCTGTTGCTGTCCAGTTGCGGTACTGGCGTGGAAATGTCGGTCTTTGTCGTCGGTGAACAGCCGTCAGCATTGATGCACGAACCAGCCGTCTGCTGCGGAGCCCCATACGTAGCAACGTTCGCTGAACTGTCGTTGATGATACACGTTTGTTAGCCCCCTGGTTCATCTGGGAGGTCAGTTGGCCCACGGTTACACGTTTGTTGGCTTGGACGCATCTCCGTAGCCGTCGTTCACCTCTGTCATCTATGGCCCGTGGTGACCCACACTTGGCACGTCGCTGATTTTGGGTATTGCCATTCTGCCATGCACGGTACACTTTCACCACGGCGGCACGCGAAGAGTTCACAAAACAGACAGTTTCGGAAATACTGCCACCCTTGGCTAGGAAGCCGATGTTTATGCCCTTTTGGAGGTCGGATAAATCGCTACGTTTCGCCATGACTCCAACAATTACAATGTTTCTGCTCCCCTCTGAGACCCTTCCTATATCCCCCTCACCTCTGACACGTACCTTCTGGACGTAACCATTTTCCGCTGATGTTGAACGTAGGGGGTGGTCACATTAATGTGACTGGACTGTGTATACACTCACTCACCAAAACTCATGGCACACCCCTCCAATGAGGTTCTCTGTCCGTAATCAGACAGATCCCACTGCTTCCATTCTCGGAATGCAGGTGCACAGGACTCCTTGATATCGCAATCATTGTAAGCAAAACTAGCTGTAGAAATGGCAGCACGCCGAGAGCTATCCGCATTTGAACGGGGGGTGATTGTAAGTGCCAGACGGATGGGTGCCTCAATATCAGATTTAGTCAACACCCTGCAATTTTTCCGCACAACCGTTGTAAGCGTCTATCGAGAGTACACCCAACGAGGGGTTACAACACATGTCGGACAACGGACGGGCCGCCACGCCTCATAGATGCCAGAGGTGTTCGCCGGGTCACCCGGCCTGCAACTGCAGACCGACATGAATCACTCTTGACAGCTGCACATCGTCGGCAACGCCTAGCCTTGGCCAACCAACATCGACATTGGATCGCTGAGGACTGGCGAAGGGTTGCCTGGTCCGACGAGTCACGATTTCAGCTGTATCGGACCGATGGTCGTGTCCGTGTCTGGCGCAGGCCACATGAAGTCATGGACCCCGCTTGTCAGGTGGGGACCACTCAGGCAGGTGGAGGTTCCATACTGGTCTGGGGTGTTTTGTCGTGGCATGCTATGGGTCCATTGGTGCATCTGATATCCACTCTGCGTGCTACTTCCTACGTCGATCTGCTTCGGAACCACCTGCAACCTTCATGTGAACTGTTATTACCCCGCGGGCGACGCCATCTTCCAGCAAGATAATGCGCCTCCACACACGGATCTTGTGACACGGCAGTGGCTGGAAGAACATGCTACTGACTTCACAATATTTGGCCTTACCGACTTCACGATAATATTTGGCCTCCACGTTTCCCAGATTGCATTGAACATTTGTGAGACGTCATCGAATGATCTGTCAGGTCGTCACCAACACAACTAGTAAGTGCAGCATCATTATGGAGTGCAGTGGAGGCGGCATGGCTTGTAGTGCCTGTGGATGTGTTCCGGGGACTGGTAGACTCTCTTCCACGACGGGTTGCCGCCGTTATCCGGGCCAGAGGGGGCCCAACACGTTATTAGGCAAGTATGCCATGACTTTTGATGAGTGAGTGTATACATTATATCTTCACATACTTCATTGTGATGTCATGGAACATAATGGAACATCAGAGTAGTCTCATCTCAAACTATTGTAGAGTAATAGTGCGAAGAAAGCAAAAACGTGATATTCAAATCGTACTTAATTTGGTATTTTGAGAGAACAGCATTAAATAATATAAATCCTAAAAGGGCAATTCAATATTTTAATAGGTATAAGGTTACAGCATATTTAAAACGATAAACAGTCAAAATTATCAAAATTACTATTTCAGTGTTTTTAGTGTTAAATAATCAGTAAGAAATTAATCCCTCTGAGGAGGATATAGGAAAATCGCGGAATCCATGAGTTCATCTATTTTTTACCCTTTTTATCTGCACTTTTTAACCTCCAGTTTTATTTTATCAAAAAAATTGATTTTCTCTAACGTAATAGAGGGTGCGGCAGGTATTTGAGAACACGTGAGTATGACGTAATAGTGAATACATCATACTATCTAACAATTCCGAAACGAGGCAGATAAACATGGCGGATATAAAGATAACCCAGCAAATAAAGCGACATGCTGCAGGACACTCCGACTCCGAGATTGCTGCATTCCTGAAAGTCGCCCGTTCGTTCGTATTCAAAGTTCCGGGAGAACTGGATGCTGCCAGTGGTAATGTGCCAAACGTTTCACAGAGGAAACGACATTGTCGCCGCTCGGACCGTATCGAGACGCCGGAATTCATCCGTTCTGTCCAAGCTGCAATCGATGAGGACCCTGGGAAGTCCATAAGGGCACTCGGGAGGGAGCTGCAAGTTAATGAGGCAACCATTCGATTTGTGGTGCATGAAGACCTCCGTTACAAGTCGTATGTGTTGCGGAGGGGACAGTTCATGTCCGAGACAACCAAGAAGAATCGACTGGACAGGGCCAAGCGCCTCCTCAATAAGCTGAAGCATCCGGAGGAATGTTCACGACCACATTCCTCCCAACATGTGGCCCCCCAGCTCCCCTGATCTCAATCCTTTGGGCTATTACGTCTGGGGCGTCGTTGAGAGGGAGTCCAACAAGCATCCACACAACACCGTTGAAGCTCTCAGGCCAAGTATTGTGGAGGCAATGGCAGAACCACCTCATTGCTTCCTGCCAGCGGTTTCGACAGTGTGTGACATTGGAGGCTCTCACTGCGGCGTACGGTGGTTTTATTGAATAACAATCAGGCCTGATAACAATATGTATTTTGTAATCCTTTGTACAAAAATGTAAAGACTCTGTGGTATTTTAAGTGCCTGCTCCTTTTACCTGCGGACGTCGTTTTGTTCTCAAATACTTGCCGCATCCTTTATTTAGAAAATGGAAAAGAACTCTACGTTCTTCTGTTTCTCATCATTTCCGATTGAATGACATCTAACTTGTCACTTGTTGCCGTTTGAAAACCTTAACAGTTCTAAAGATCACGTGGTCACTATCTCCACAACTCGCAAATTGGCCCCACCGGTAGAAATTCGCCGGAACCTTTTAAAGATGTAGATCTTGACAAGAGGAATCTGCAATCCGAATTTTACTCCTCACATACATTCAGATCAGTTGGTTCCCTCTAACTCCCACCTCAGTGAGCCTATCAAAACCAAATTAAATATTAAAGGATGACATATCCATGGTTAGCTACGTTCCGAGTTTCAACCATCTACTTAAAAAGATGTAGAAAATATGAAAGGGGCCAGTAACCGAACATACGGACATTGCAAAACCAATAGGTAGCGGAAGAATTACCAAAATTGGTAGCGGAAGAATTGTAAAACCAATAGGTAGCCATTCATTCTTCCGCTAATTAATACGGTAATTACCAAAATAAATTTATAGCTATAACATTGAAATGTTCCACTGATTCTTTCAAATCAATGAAAATGAATTTATTTTATTGTATACTAAATGGCTACTTTATTAAATTTCCGTATCCAATTAAATTTCCAATTTCAATTCTTAGACATTGTTAATTTTATCTTGCAACAATGCCTAAACGAGTGAAAGCTGAAATTTAACTGGACACGCCCCTTCAAACTTTCGTTGGACAGAATATAGACTGAAGTGGACTTTCACTGAACAACTTCTACGAAGTTAAGCTACATTAGGCACGGCTCGTCTCTGGATGGGCGACTATCTGTGATAGCCAATCTTCACCCCCCCCCCCCCCGGCTGCTGTGACCATCATACAGCAGTCGTGAATCCAGGTCCATCAGGGACCCAACTCGTCGGCCTCTGGCCATACAGGCCCTGGATGGACGTATTGGATCTAATTAATAATAATAATATAAAAAAAAAAGTGATAAAGCATTTATTTTATTTTGTATCACATGACTTCGGGATTATTGTTGGAGACTAGGAGAGAGAAGAAGGTGACATTTTTTCCACTCTCATACTGGACTTGTTGCATTAGAATGGTCGGCAAAACTTTAAAGATGTAAGTGCTGAATAAATAAATAAGTTAAAGAGTCCTTATTCAAATGAATATGGGAACGGGAACTCGGACACTTGAATCGCCAATTGTCTTGCGCAAGCTTTCCAGAGTTTCAGTATATCTGACGATCGAACGATGCAGAGAAGGCTTATAGGTGAAGAGCAAAGAAACAATTTGGAATGCTGTTGATGTTGCCTCACGTTCTCCATAGCACCTGGCATCAATATCGGCTCGGTAGAGCTACAAACGGACATTTGGTACTTCATTTTATGTGATTGTAAGAAGCCTGGTGAGTCCCAGTTTATATTAACTAATTAAGGCAGTCCAAAAGAGAGCTTTAGTGGTATGCTTTGTCGCCCACAGCGTAAAAGTTTTGGAACAAGACAGCTAATTGTGCTAAGATTGCACGTCTGCTAACGGATGGCAAAGAATTAAACAGTCTCAAGAAAGTATTTGCATTTGGTCAAAGATGGAAGGCACTTAACCCTGCTAGAGCTATCTTGTGATGTACTTTTTTGACTGTTTCGAGATTGGTTTCCTGTTGGAAGCCAGTGTGTTTGAACTTGTCTTTGACGGCAGTTTTTGGTCTCTGGCACTGATGAAACGGATGGCATGTGTATAAGTACGGTCATCCTTGAAACATAAGAAATTGGAATGTAGTTCATCTATTGCAAGGATGAAGTTCTGTATAAATTGCTTTCAGACTGGATTTCAAAAGAAAAACAAATCACACAAAGCAGTGTTATATGTATCTTTGGACTATTAGCTTGATCTTCAAAGCAAGAGGAAGGTTACCGTCTACATGAGAGTTCGAAAATATAATAATTATCGACAATAATCAATATTCAAAATGATGGCAGCGCATTGTATAGACTGTCCAACGAAATTTCCAATTTCAATTGTTAGACATTGTTAATTTTATTTTGCAACAATGTCCAACAATTGAAATCGTAAGTTTAACTGGACATGCCCACTCTAACTTTCGTTGGACAGATGATAATAGAAGGTATCTCACCAACAATATGCACGGAACAACAATATATCTCATGACTTAAGTAATTTTAAGATGGGAAAACTTGAAGCAAGTAGTAATTCAGAATAAATCAGGGTATAATACGAATTAAAGCCTTAAATAATTTCAAAGGGTTATTTCTTACAAGTCCCAAACTACACAAACAGTAGTCCACACCATGACGTTCCAAATTTGTTTTGTTTTGAGCAGCGCAGCATGTGTTTACTATGTAGGGTATTGAACCAGTTGGCAACACAATACATGGATAGAGTTTAGAGTGATATAAAACTACTGCTAAATATTTACCAATTATTTGTAGTTGGACCTATGTTAACCATAACTGTTCACAAGCTAATAGTCCAAGCAGGTTATTTCTTACAAAAATTATATTCCTTAGTGATTATGGTTGTGCTAAAATAATAATTTATGAAGAGAATTAATAATGAATTGACAACCCAGTGTAGCATTAATTACTGTATTTCACCCATGAAAGTAATAAAATTTGATTATAACTATACATCACTGAGCTTTTGCCATTCTAGTTATCATTACTGAAGTTCCTGAGATCAACGCCATCGCCCATTATGGAGTGGGGAGCCGTCGCAACGGTGCTTTCTTGGGTGAGTACTTTTTCAAAATAAATAAAAAGTATTTAAAGATCATTTAACGCTATTAAATTTTAATTCGTATATCCCGAAAGACCATTTGTTTAAATTAAAACCTTATTATTTCATGGCCCTAAGCCTAAATATATTTGAAATACTGAAAACATCCAGCAACGCTCTCTAAAATAACGTAATTACCAACTTTAAATAAATTAACTTTATAAATCACACTAATGATTGAGGAAAAGCTTCGAAAGAGATTAGTTAATGGAACAGTTGTTTTTTTTAAAGTTTTTTTTTTTTTTAAGTTAGAAGTAATTAGCTTTGTAGCCGATGGGATTCAAGCGAGAATTCTAGCGCTTTGGCCTTTTGAAATCCTCTTTTTAAGTTCTTTCCCACCCTTTTTTGGGAGACTCTCTCCTTGGTTGTTTGTCGTTCTTATTCGGAACGCCGAATAGGAGGCAGCCATCGGCAGTGGGACGTGACCACGCGACCCAACAACATCGCTCAAATTGTTAATTTCCTGTTTCTTCCAAGCAACGGAAACTCCTGATCCTTAATCCCATAAGCTCTTCACAGTTCTTGTTGTCGATGGCCAGCAGAGAACATATATGGCCACGCTGAGAGCCAAGACACGGGGGGCTTAAACGGCTGCCTCTCACTAAACACGTAACTCCCACTTTTCTTCCGCCTGTAATGAGGAAACGGTGGCTGCCATGCGAGAAAACAACGTTAAATACCCATGGGGATGCGGACTTTCAAAGTAAATAAGAAGGAAATGTTTACAAATTTTAAAAAGTTAAACGATATCCTTGTTATTCACAAACACCATTAATTTATTTTAAATAGTTTAATGAACACGCAATAAATTCTGTGGTTGCGTAATCGCAATTTTGAAAAATAATATTAAGCTTTCAACAATACAATCAAAATAAATGGGTAATCGAGATTAGCTCCTATTACATAATTGCTTGTTGGCTCTTAATTAAAACCTACGTTCTATTTCACCAACTTTATCAAAAATAGGATAGGTGTCGTATTCCTCTCTCTAGTCCTCTTCAGGAACCAACGTTTCGGATTATGTTGCAATGCTAATATCATCTTCCATTCATTAATAACTTCTCTTCCTGGCAAAGAAAGTAGTCTATATGATGAAAATTGTAGCGTCATCGGCCAATTAATGTTATTTCAGTTTATGGAGAAAAATTATAAATTAAGTACTGAGTTTTAAATAAGTCACACTAAAATAATAGTTGGCAAACACTTGAAGAAACTCAATGACATAGGAAGGTAGAAAAATGCTTGAAGGGAAGAAAATCGTTGTAAATATTTTATTTCTTATAAGTACAGGGTGGCCCAAAAAACGGGAACTTTTTAACAATCCAATAAAACCAAGAGTGATGGAAGAAAAACATTTTATTCATAGTAATTGAAACCTGTATACTTGCCATTTACTCAACATTAATAGAATTTGTCATTTTTTATGGCGTCCTCCAGGCCAGCCGCCAGAAATGTTTGGGCCCCTGACAACTGGATACGTGTGGGCCCCTCTGGACTCTGCCTCGTGCCTTTTCCCAAGCGTAGCTGACGAGGCCCCCCTTCCGTTGGGGCCCCGGACTAGAGTCCCGTTTGTCCCCCCCTGGCGGCGGCCCTGCGTCCTCCTGTACGAATGCATTCTTGAAATCTGCTGTTGAGATTCCTCACTGACCCCTGCAACATCTCAGCTGAGATACTTTGAATTTCATCCTGACTTCTCTGTTTTAACTCATCCAGAGTTCTTGGTCAAGTCGTGTACACTTTACTCTTGAGATACCCCCACAAGAAAAAATCACAAACGGACAAATCTGGCGATCTAGAGGGCCAGGGAACGTTATCAAATCTTGAGATCACACGGTTAAAACATTTTTATGGCTAACGCACGCTGTTGCCCGTTCCACTGACCCATCGTTACTAAAATGGCAAAGTGTTTACTTGCTCAAGGTCACTGACTCACAGTGCTGCCACCTGCTCGAGGCTGCCACTACGCATTTCAAAAATTCCCGTTTTTTTGGGTCACCCTGTATTTGAAGAGTAAACCTAAGCGGACGAAGGACAAAATTATTTATAATGTTTATTAATTTATAATGAACAAAAGTCTTGTCTTTATAATGTTTATTAAATGATGATATTAAAATTATTTCCCAACGATAACAACGAAGTGGTTTCAAGAGCACAACGTTACGACAAAGAAGTGGCCCGCGAGAAGCCCAGACCATAATCCCATCGAGAATCTATGGGGAATAAATGTGACGACGTGTTTATGCTGATGGGAAACAATATTCAACTGTTTATTAAGGTTATCTCAAAACCGCGATAGAGGACTGTTGGTACAATCTTGATCTAACTATCATCCAAAACAAACTAAAACTAAAAAATCAAATAATCTTTAGTTTTATTTTGATTTTACTTATATATTTATTAATTATTTTGTTATTTGTTAATTATTATTTTATTTTTCAGTTGTATTTATTAACTATTTATTGCATTCCAGGGTTTTTGTGTCTCGTCCTTTTCTCTTATAAATATCCGTTCATTATCATCCAAAACCTGATTACAACAATGAAGAATCGTGTATTCGAACTTACCGTGCAGGAGGACAACAGATAAAGCGATAGTTTAATTAATTTAAAGAAATGTTATGAGTTATGGCATTTTATACTGTCATTATTCATACTTTTGAAACATGATTTTGCTTTCCATTTCTAAACAAAAAGTATTTAAAGAAATAAAGAAAATGATTTTCAAACTTGTTGCATATTTAGTTTAGCACTATAGACCAGAACAAGATAAAGACATTTGCTCGAAAACTGAAAATTTTTTAGAAACAAGTAAAAAGTAAAATTATCCAAACATTTGAAACGGACCTTATATCTTGGACAGGTCGTAAGCTTTACAGATAAACAAGATCGTGAAATAAACAGAAGAATTCTACAAGGAAACAGATACTTCTGGAGTCTTAAGGAATATCTTACTGGAGATCTATCAATATGTTTGAAAAGAAAATTATTTGACACATGTGTCATACCAGTATTTACTTATGGCAGTGAGACATGGAGCACCACACAAAACCAATGTGAAAAATTGAGAATATCACAGAGAAAAAGAAAGAAGAATGCTAAATTTAACAATACAATAAAGGACAGAGTTAGAAATGAAATCATAAGAAGACAAACAGGAATCAAGGACATTGTAGAAGTGATAAAGAACGCTAAATGGAGGTGGGCAGGAGATATAGGAAGAATGAAGGATGAAAGATGGAATCGAGCAATTACAGCTTGGCAGCCAAGAGATTGTTAAAGAAAAAGAGAACGTCAAAGAAAAAGGTGGAGAGATGAAATACAACAATTCAGAGGTGTGGGCTAGTGGACGGAAACAAAGGATAGAAGAAAATGGAAAAAATTGGGAGAGGTCTATGTCCTGCAGTGGACTGAGACTGGCTGAGAAGAGAAGAGAGAAGTCAATACGTGAAAAGAGTAGCAGGCTACCTTCGTTCAGAATATGATGCTTATGTATTGTTCGAACAATCATGATTGAATCAACGAATGCTCAATATGGTAGCCGTATTTTAAACGTGGAAGATGTCGAGAGATCATACATCCGTTAAACTACATGTCTTTGTCACGTGTTAAAGAGCGGGTAAGTGGTTCTGAGACGGGCTGTCATTTTGACTGATGATTCGAGGCAAGAGCAAGCAAACCGTGCGATCACCGATATATGCGAATTACAATCTCATTCGAGAAGCTAAAAGATTCACGGCCGAAGCACTTTGCCTACAAATTTGAAATCAGTGTTATGAGGTGCATACCATTAATCGGTATAGCTTGCAGTACCAGAAGAATTGTTTTCAGAATCCGTACACAAAAGATATTAGCATCGATCTCTCCTTGGAACATTTCCACGGTATCAAAAGTAATGCTATTGTTTCATCGACAGCATCAAAGCAAGAGATAAAATGTAGTGCTTTTATTATCAACCAGAAAGCAAAAAACAAAGAGGCCAATGAACACACATATCATTTACGTGGCCAAAATAGTTGTGAGAATGCAGGGGAATGTACGTTGATCTTTTTTTTTTGGCCAATACGGCCAAATTTCTTTCTCACGGAAACACTATGAACACTGCCCGGTATGCAGAAACTCAAATCTCTCCAAGCTGCCAGGGTCCGACTAGACTAGGTAGAATCGTCAAGAATAACTTTCCAAATTCAGATGGGAAACTCCTAGCATGCAGCACACCGAGCAAATTTATTCTCCTGTGACTTTCGCATTTAGGGACTGAAGAAGCATTCGCGGCGTCATTAACTTGGAAGAAGAGGTGTAAGGTACTGTTCGGGAAAGAAATTTACTGTTCCAGCAAAGCAACACATTTTACGTTCGAGAAATCGATCATTGGTGCCACAGTGAGTAAAGCGCCTTATAACCCAAGAGAATAAAGGTCAATTGATATAGATGTACAGCTATAAATGAGCTCTTCTGCAGCGTTACTAAAGCAATTGGCTACAAACGCCTGTATTATTTTCTAGCCTTTAGATAAGCAAGTGACTCAACTTTGTTTTATTACATCCGGCTTTTAAAAAATAACTCCATAATCAAAAATCTCATGGGTTGTAAACTTGCGGATGGAGCGCAAAAACACCACAAGAATAAAGAAAACACCATAGCTGTAAGTCATCTGTATTTTCCAAGTAGGTGATAGAATGCATGAAAAAAGTATTCAGACCAAGCCTTGTAATACACAAGTTTTATACCGCCTTTAAAATTTCCTATAACATGATGTCGGCTTTTAAATTAAGATATTCTGAATACTTTCCTTAATTTTAAAAACTTTTAGCTTTTGTCGACATTTAGATGCGTTTGTTATTATAATTGGCAGCAGAGTTTCGATAAAAGGCTTTAATATTGGCTTATTATCGTTGCTATTAATTAACATGTTAAGTCCATTCGCTAAGCTTTAATACGGCAAGTGAAGCAAACAGATAAAGTATAAAACTCAAAAATAAAAGTAATGTTATCATTAATCAAATATATTGGTAGCAGTCTTTAAAATTACGATGAGATCGTACTACAGTGAAGAGTTTCCCATTCGCAGCAATAAAATGAACCATCACATAAATTTAAAATTATACTTAAGATAATCGTGTTGTTTTTAAGAATTAAGTATACTGTATAAACTTAAAGTACAGATGGTGGTTTCAAATAATAAAATATTCAATATCTCGCCTGTACCTGTAAACAGGAAATGATGAGCGAATTAAAGGGGATTTTGATTTAGAAATTTGGACTCACGTTCTTTAATTAACCAAACTTTCGAAAGTCATTAAATCTGCGCTGTTTTACATTCCTCTTTCCACGAGGAAAGTCATAAAAACCGTTCCTCAGTCTGTAATTTTATCGAACATTTCCGTCCCCATCCCTTCGCCACCCACCAGGTATTGTTTTCCTCTTAAGAGGGAAAAAAAGCCTTTAGGACGGTGCCTTAAGAACGACACAACAGGATATAAAAAAGGAGGAAATAAAAAATAAAATGGAAAGGCTCATTTACTTTTGATGAAAAAAGTGAAAAAAAAATACTCCGGAAAATTCTTTTTTTTTCTTTTTTTTTTTGACCTTTAAGAAAATGAATTCGCATATTATGAATCTTTTTGTTTCCGTTCTCAAAGCATAAAAAATCGTTTTGTATTCAAAAGTGCGCGCCAGAGTCTCAAGAAAAAGGAATTTTAATAGAATGGAAAAATAATTTCACCTGCTTTTCATTTGTGTTTTCGTGTATCTTCAAGAAAATCTTATGCGCATACATTTTATTAGGAACAAGCAAACTAACAAAATAAAAGGAGAACTTATCTTTTTGTTAATTTTAGATACTAATATACTATTGCATTCTGGAAAAATGAAGAATATCTTAATAAATATAGGTTCGAAGCTGGAATATTTTGCATCTAAACAAGAAATTAACCCCCTTTCCCGAAGGAGAGTATAGGAAAGTAGCGGAAGCCCGAGTGCAAGGAAAGTGGCCCCTTTTTTAAATCAAAAATTGATTTTCTGAAACGTTGCATTTAAAAAATGGAAAAGGGTTCTACCTTCTTTCGTTTCTTATCATCTCCGATCGAATGGCATACACATGTCGTACGTTGCCATTTGAAAGCGTTAATAAGTTCTAAAGACCATGTGACAGCTATCCCAACAAGTCCGACCTCACTGGGACGATTCAGCCCAAAGTTCATAGAAATGTAAATTTGTCTAGAGGATTCTGCATACCGAATTTCACTCCTTTACATATGTATATCCCAATGACCAGATAGAATCCTCCAACTCTCACCCCCGTAATTCCGACCGCAGTGGGCCAATCGAAACAAAACAAAATAGGGCATACCCATAGTAAGCTACATTCCGAATTTCAACCTTCAAACGTAGAAATATAAGGGGATTAAAGAATGTGAATCCGTTGAAGCTCTGCCGTCGCTGAATCCGTCGTAGTGGGAATCCGGCTGTATAAGAGTGTCTCTTAATCAAGTATTCAACAATGTCTTGAGCAAGAGCAAGAGCGCTCATTCTGAATACGGCCGTAAATCCGCTCATTCACACTACGACGGATTCCACGACGGCAAGAAATGACGTCACAGGAGCGCGGAAATCGGGCGAAAACACGATAGAACCGAGATCTATTTTGCCGTCGCACGCGAAGGCAAGCAACAGCGGCAGCCAATCACGGCGAACTTAGCATTTACGTCTTAGCTAGTCATATCCAACACAGAAAGTTTCTTTCGCTTCTTTAATGGCTGATCTTGAGTAGATGCCATGCGTTTCGATAAAGCCGGATTCACACTAGGGCGTATTCCGCAACGGCGGCATCGAACGCAAGCAAACCTTCCGTCGCGAAATCGTCGTCGTCATTTCCACATGGGCGGAAAACGACGTGGCGAAATGAATGCTTTTGCTCGTTTTGTTTGGCGAAGATCGGACTTAAATTCTTTCATTCGATTTGTCCTAAATTACGGTCGTAATCAATTTTGTTCACATATGTAATTTTTAAATCTGAAATAACATTTTGTGGGGTTTTGTTATCGAAACGTATGGGCGTATCGCCGCTCAGTTCATCTACTCAAGAGTAGCCATTAAACAAGGGAAAGGAATTTTTGGTGTTGGACATTATGTAACGATGACGTAGATGCTAAGTTCGTCGTGATTGGCTGCTTGCCGTCGCGGAATCCGGTGTAGTGATAAGCATATACAAATATAGTTCAAATATATTTTAAATACAAAGTTAACGAAAAGATAAACTTATCATTCCGTGATCGGAGTGTGAAAGAATTATCAATCAGATACCCTCATGTTTAGCCATGTGTTTTGCTCACTTTCGGCCATGACGATTCTTGAAGGCGGACCTTCCCACTTCAAGTATGCTGGCAGGTTTCCGGGTCTATCTTTAATATACGTCATTGGTTTGTATGATGAAATTTTGCATTATTGATGCTGAAATTAAGATACGGTCTCTTTAATCATTATATAGTACTTGTGCTTCTATAAACAAAATTAGTTAACAAAATAATACAGTATTAATATGTCAAATTAAAGTTACAATAGTATATAACTAAATTTTAGCACGGTCTTGTAATCCCCTGGTCTGTGCACATGCGCAAATTCTGTTGTTGTAGTCAGCAATTGGATTGCTGTATTTTTGGAAGAACGATTTCAGTCCTCTCTGTTGCATGAATTCGCCTTCATCTCAAACTTAACAATAAAATTTAACTATCGTACAACGTAACTAAACTGCCAGCTCGCAGCCGACTATTACGTGTTCAACAACAAATACGTAACATCAGCTGACAGTTTCAACTTTTCGATAAGATAGTATCGCCATCTAGTGACATCCTTTGAAAACAATTCAACTTTTCGAAAAACAGGAATAACTTAAAAAGTTGATATAAATACGATATAAAAAGTACCCTACCTAAAGTACAGTGACACTGACTACGTACATGGAAAATTTCGTGGAGATTCGTTGAGTAATTTTTGAGTTGTAAAAGGACAAACGTTCCAACGGACTCTGATTGATATATATATGGATTAACAAAAGAAAAAAGATACTTCATTCGAAAAGAATCTCATTAACTTTTACATCTTAATATCTTGGTGTTTAAAATTAAAATACACTGATGTTTAACAAAAATCTTACTTTTGGAAGATGCACACTTGTGTTACCAGTCCTCATTTTTCATGCTGTATTTTCAACTCCTGGCCGAAAAGCTCCTGAATTTCTCTCTCGTAGGAAGGGAATTAAAACCACACAGATTATTCAGCAATTTGCATGAAAAACATTTAGTTGGATCCTCACAATTAATAAAGCAAGCCAGTATTTTGAAGTTGATAAAAAATAAAAAGTTAAAATAATAAAAAACTTTTATAAAATTTGTATTTCGACAAGTGAAAGCCTGTAAAGCCTTCGAAAACTGGATAATAAAATTTATATTTATGCGCGTTGATTTTAGAAGACAAGTAATTAAGAACTCCTTCAAATCGTGTAGTGATTATTATTTTTTATTGATAAGTAATTGATGTATAGGATTTTCTGAAAGCTTATTGTAAAACCCTGCCAAGATTTGACACGTTTACAAGCACGTTTAAATGCGACTGCAGGTTATGTGATTAATTTAATAAGCTTCTACGGTGTTTCTAAGTTACTGAAAAAAAATGGTCACGCCAGACTCTATACAAGCTTAAGTTAACATTATTCTACGTGATTTTTAATAAGCATTCTTTTTTATGTGAAGTGGCTTGCAAACTTCATTCCTAGCTCTAATTAAAGACGAATCAATAATTTGAAAAATGAAAAGCTAAAACAAATTTGATTAAATAGCACTCCCCCGTTTTCGAAATTTAAAAGAAGTACACTTGTAATATCATAATTAAGCGAAAAGAAAATTTCAGGGCGCTTGTTTTAAAAAGAGTCCCTACTTTAAATCAATTGAACGTAACCCATTGATTTCAAGTAAATATCAAAAACAAATTTATTAAAGTTTTTTTCAAAAAATTATAATTTACTTCCAAAATAACTTCTTGATGAGCTTCCAAAATAACTTTTTGAAAAAGATGCTTCAACAAGTTTAAAATTCCTGAGATCTATGGGATCACCTATGGAACGTAATCTTAACCAGAAAAAAAAATAAAACCAAAAATGAGCACTAGAAAAAAACCTATGCTCATTACACTGGCCAACAAAATTTAAGATTTTTCTTTTAACCAAATTCAAGTGGGTGATTTTTGGTAGTATTTTTTCTCCTGATTACGAATATAATTTTGAAATTTCTCTAGCACGCACAGATTTCTTTTTTTTCAATGAAACATTTTAAAATTATTCAGTGTTTGGGGCCTGATAAATTTTCTTGCGGCCCCAAAATATGGATAGTTTAACATTGCAGACGCTTCTCTTCACGTCCATTACTTTAACATAGAAGTCTCGAATTGCATAACTTGGAAACGTGACGTGATAAAAAAAAATCTAAACGCAGATTCGGATTCTACATACAAACTACTAATAAGAACACAAACAAAATTTTTCAGATTTGTTAATTGGTTTTTAAAAACAGTACCTTTATTTATCTATGGTTTTCAATGAATTTTATTTTTGATGTTTAAAGTGGGATTTTTTCAAAACATTTAAATAAATGTTGAAATAGATAGTAACCCCGACTGTCTTATAACGAGATTCTTTATAACGAGTTGGTCAGCCGTCCTTGTATTCAAAGGAAAAGTAAGTAACTGTTAACGAGCCGAGAATTTCAAGTCTGTTCGTTTATAAACAAAATTTGATAACGTTGAATGAAATTATCCACATCCACCCGATTATAAGCCGCTCTTAAAAATCACTGGATTACTTAGTCCGGTTAGTTTGCAACCATATTATAAGTGCCATAGACGGAGATAGTTTTTCACAAAGAGTTATATCCAAACAAATGCTATTAAGTTATAATCGGATGAGAATTTTAACAGTTCTGGTTAATAATGTGCACGCTGTTCATTATGAATTCACAAAAGCCTCTGTAAAAAAAATTCCCGAACCAGGGCCCAGTTTCAACTTATTACGCCACTGTTATGGATCAAATGTTATAAAGGTTATTGTAAGTGGAATTATAATGAGACATGATACGAAAAAACCCCCACTTCATACAAGATCAAATCGTTTTTTAAATTTGTGTAAGCAAGTTATCATCCCACATATTAAGAGGCATGAATTTCTTTCGGAAATATTTGATGCAGTTATTCATGCAATTACCTTGCCAAATGGAGTCATCTAGTAAGACTATAATTATTTTTTTATTCTTTCAGAAGGAAAATTCAACAATCTTCGATCTGTTTTGAACACATAATTTGAGCGACTTGCGTCGCTGAGATCGATAGAAGGGTAAGATGTGCATATCAGCAGGTTGCCTGAATTCTTATAAAATTCAAATCTTAATATATAAAGTGCTTTGTCAGTCTGTCATATCACGCAAATCCCGACTTTTCATTGGAAAGTGAAGCAATTGATGCAACAAAGTAAATGACGTGACAAAAGTAAACAATTAAATATCTTTCTCTTTAACAATATAGCACAGTGTTAATTAAATTTTACAGTATACTTAATCACGCAAATTCGCTAAAATTTTCAAATTGTCAGATTCAAAGTTTTCATTGGCTGTTATCTACTTCAATTCTACGCGTGGGAGATTCGAAAAATAGGTCAATAATTGTTCGAACCATGTAATAACTATTAGTGAACAGTATAATTAACGATATCTAAAGAAAAGCGCCGACGAAGCGAAAATTTCAGACAATCTCCGAAGTCGAAGAAGCCTATGCGGATCCAACGGAGTATGGAAGTCGATATCATCGATTTCTATGCTATGTTCTTGGTCCAAAGTCATTTGACAACTCGGACATCTATTTGCAATCATTTTGGCGTACTGTAGTCCGCAGCAGACGCGTTGTCAGAAGACCATCAGCATCAACTCAACTCAGATGCAACCAATCTTTGAGTGCTGTATCTCACATTATGAGATTTGGACCAATATCTGACGAACAATGAATGCCGACTCAAAGATTACCTAGAAATCCTTCAATTGCATCAGTTCGCTAATCAAGAAGTTGAAGTGTTTCAGGATTCAAATCCAGTAGTGTCGCTGGAGACTGCATACCTTCGGGCAAGATTGCTGGTGGATCAAACATCGCTCTTAAATGAATAACAGATGATTGTGCACATCACATATTAAATGCTGTACGCAAAGAGACGCCAGAAGGGAGACTACTTCTCTTGGACGCTCCTGGCGAAACCGGTAAATCATTTTTGCTGGAAAAAGTGCTGGCGACTGTGGGATTGGAAGGCAAGATTGCCCTGGCAACGGCAACGAGTTCAATTAATGGGCGGGTGAACGGCACATTCAATGTTCAAGCTGGGCCTGGATCGAAATGTGACTTCAATCTGTAATATCACCATTCAATCGCAACATGAATTCTGGATATGTGAGTTACAGTCGACCGTTGACAACGAGACCCCTGATGAAAATGGGTGAGCAGGATCGGGAGGGATGCTAGACATTCTTCGCTTATGTAAAGTGAGTCATGAAGAAAAAAATTCTTTTCTCCCTCGCCCCACCCATTTCCATCAATGGACTGGCCGTTTCAGGAGTCTCGTTGTCAACGGTTGACTGTACTAAATATATTTCCTTTCCTATAATCTATGGGTTTTAATGTTGCTTATTGCCTCTGCTCGGTTGCGCCGGACACAACACCCTAGTAAGATATAAAGCGCTTTACGCAGTTATAGATAATTTTTTATTCGTTTTAATCTTTCATTATAATTTATAAATCTTCCAGATATTTATGAAGTGCACCTCTGCGGTCGTAGAAGGAGACTTCGCTATTCTTTAATATGGGAACGCTATATTAAGGCTCATGCAAGAATATTGTGACAGATAAGCTTATAAGCAAGCTGAATGAAAACGCAGCGGCTTTATGGAATCCTTTTTGCGGCAGTGTAAAATTAAATATTAGTATGAAATAATTCGCATTTCAAGTGGTGTGTGAATGATTTCCGTTTTTTTATAGCTGTTAACATAATCCTCTATGGCAAACTGCTCGACCCTCTCATAGGAAACAATTTCTTTTTAACAAATAAACAGCACTAAATATACAGGCAGTGAAACATGCTGGAGATGCTAGCAAATAATTTTATTTTTAATTTTAATGAGCTAAAATCTTAATTTGACAAGTTGAAAATTAAATTTTAACTGAATAATAATAATGAATATTGCATATGCACAGTACCATTTTCATTAAGTAAACCACTGATAATCATTATTTGCGTAGTCAAATTTGATATATATTGCAGTATTTCAATGAGAATTTGAGAAGCACAAAGAGCGTATTAATTTCGAACAAGCATTAGTTTCCAACCAGAATTAATTTCAACCCATTCTTTAAAGGAACCGTCCTTTGCGAATAACTTTAATAGTAAAAACAAAAATGACAGTAGATGACTCTGGCGATAGTTTTACAAACTTATTCGGGAAAAACTGGAATTTCTATACAAAAACATTTATTTCGTTCAAAATTGAATGAAACTGCATTCATTTTTACTCCATTCATTTATGCATAGTACATCAGAGCAGCGGTGGGCAAACTTTTTTATTAAAGATTTTTAACCTTTTCTAAGATTTTTAATATAAAGTGCACTGTTTCCCCAAAAATAATTTCAAATTTTCCTCTTTCTGGCCGCTCTTGCGCATATTTCTAAATAATCTCGCGGGCCGCATGGAATCCGGTGGTGGGCCGAATAGAAACCGGAAGTGGTCCACGGGCCGCAGTTTACCCACTCCTGCATTAGAGGTATTCCTCATCAATGTCTATGCACTTTTGCCACTGTTCGAGGTTATTCCAACATCTCTTCTCGACAGCTGACTGAAGCTCGTCGTTGAAGGAAAATTTTTCACCGTGCACCGTCTCCTTAATTGCGTCGATCAAGGAGCAGTCCCTAGGCTCAAGATACTGCCAGTCAGCACGGAATATTTTAAAGCCTCCAGGATGGCAGTGGTATAGCAACTGACATTTGGCTGCGTATTATCATGTTAGAGAAGCACGCCACTCTCCCATTCCCACGCTCCATTCATGTAGATTACGTAGCGCACAGACATTGACTGGGAATACCCCTGCCCTCCAAGGAAACCATTGGTGGGCCATAAGTCCCTTACCACCCCTTGTACAATTTTGTATTGTTCATGTATTATTCATTTAAAAGTAACATCTAATAACGCAATATACACGTTAAAGTTATTTCCGATACATAAATTTACAGAACATGCAGTTTCTTTCGCAAATGTTCAATGTAACTTTTTATCACTCGGTAAATATCCCAACAGATAAGCGCAAGTATGCCCTTCTTTATTTGTCCCCTCATCTATCCGGTGGCATAGTTCGTGGAGAGTTGCAATATATGGAGGGATTAATCTAAATTAATATAAATCGGATTAATCGAGCGGAATGATGCAGAGCAGAGGTGAGTGATATTTGGTGGCCTACACAGGGTGACCCAAACTTTTCCAGCATAATTGTTTAGAAACATTGTATGGTTCATGGAACAAAAAATGTCCTATAAACATTACATCTAGTTTCAATCGTGTGTGAGATATCGACGTCTGAACAGTCTTGTCTCCCTTAGAACTTGGTGTCTCCTCGAAAACACCTCCTGATGTAGAAGGCACTTATGAAGAAATGCATCCGCGTACAACCTGCTGGCTTCTGCAGCGTTACTAGCAGCAAGCCCATAGTAAAAATGAATGTCCGCATATTCTTAATTTGTGAAAACAAACGGCATAATGAACTTCGACGTTGTGTTGCACGATATGAGCAACTGCTCAAATCAACCGCCAAATCAATAAAATACCTTTCACACATGTTACAAGTACGACGATTCATCTTCCTGTTTGCCATATGAAAAACAGGAAGAGTACATTTAAGAATAAATAGGTATACTTACGTTTTTTCTAGGAAAAGATCTAAATAAAAGAAAATAGACAAACGTCGATATCTCACACACGATCGAAACTAGATGTAATGTTCATAGGACATTTTTTGTTCCATTTGAACCATTCAATGTTCCTAAACAATTATGCTGGATAAGTTTGGTCACCCTGTATAGTGAACAACCCCTGGCTAAAAATATTGCATATAATGGTATAACCCAAACAACTTCAATATTCATAGACTTTTGATATGGTAATAGAATACACCAGCGCCTTTGCTTAATAAATATTGTGTCAGATTAGTTGAAAATTAATTAACGAATAAACAGTTAAAGAAAACCCCTCCTTGGTAAAAAATATTGCATAGTCAAAGTTATGGGGAAAACGTTTTGCATATTCGTTCACCAATGCCGATAACAGCCAATTTGATAAGGTTAATTTGGTCTTAATGACAACTTGAATACGTCCTGGCATACTTTCTGGCATAATTTTTTGCAGTATTCAGTATCGATTTCTTCCCAGCAAGAAACAACTATTGTCTTCAGCTCTTCTTTAGTTGTTGGTGCCTTATGCTGCACAAGTTTCTTTAACATCCGCCAGCAATTCTCAATAGGATTTAAATCTGGGCTGTTCATAGGCCACAATTTTGTTTGGATATTGCTTTCAGACAAGATTTGAGGAATATTCCTGGTCCAATGACAAGACGCATTGTCGTCCTGGAAAATGCAGTCAGAGTCACCTAATTGTTCTTCAACAGTGGGAAGAAGAAAAGCTTCTAGAGTTTCTTTGTAATATTCCGAATTCAATGTTCCATTTTATCCACTCTCTTACTTGGTAATATATGCCCTGATCATAACGTTCTGAGGAAATTTTCGGCTACTGAAACATACAGTCCGGGTGGAATTTTTCGTGTGACTTTCTGCAGACAAACGTACAAGCAGCATCGCTGTTGCTACCATTTTTTGTCTCGCCTGAAAAAAATAACAGTGTTGATATGTTTTGGCACACTGGAGACGTTTTTGTTTATGTTCTTTCTCATGTAGGGCTTTGTTTTCGTATTACATTATCCTTTAACTTGTTTCAAGAGTTTTGTTGGAAACGTCAGCTCACGTTTTCTTCACTCATTGTTGATGATTCTTGATGATTTTTTCCCTCATTTTCATGGCCGATCACTTATCAAGTCGATGCTTATCAAATGTCGGATTTCGAGGTGGGTTCCGCGCTTCAGCACGGTTTCCACGTTTAGTAGCAAGTACCCATAAAAAAGTGGTACATTCCCAGAGACAAACCTATCAGCAACCAGCTTCCTGAAATTTGCATGTCTGCGATGATATTTAATAGCGTTTGAACCCAAGCGAAGATAATCATGACTTCATATGAATTACGTGTGATAATGGAATACGAGTTCAGGTTGAATCACACTACATCCAACGCCTCTCGAAACATCAATAAGGTATTCGGTGTAGGCACCATAAACGAACGTACTGTCCAAAGTTGGTTCCGAAAATTCCGGGCGGGAGTGACGGCCCTGACAAATGAGCCATGCGGCAGACCGCCAAACGTGTTGAATGACGCTGATCTGAAGCGATCTGTGGAAGTGGAACCGTCAAAAACTGTTCGGGACCTTGCAGGGGCTGATGCTGTATCGTCGGCAAGGTGAAAAATCAGGACAAATTGGTCCCACATGAACTTACGGAAAACCAAAAAGAGCGTCGGTTGGAGGTGTGTACAGAATTGCTTTTGCGCCATGAAGAAGCGGGGATTCTTGATCGCATTGTCACCTGCGACGAGAAGTGGCTCCTATACGACAATAAGAAACGGTCAGCACAGTGGCTGGATGCTGATGAGCCCCCGCGACAGTTCCCTAAATCCCCGTTGCACCGCAGGAAGCTCATGGTTACAGTTTGGTGGAACATCCGTCGTGTAGTGCATTACAGCTTCCTGCAGCAGGGGGAGACGATCACCGCTGCGACGTACTGTCGTGAACTGCATCGTATGCACACAAAACTGTGTCAGTAACAACCTGCACTTGTGTATCGCAAAGGCGTCCTTCTGCTGCATGATAACGCTTGTCCGCACGTTGCTCGAACAACCGTGCAGGCGCTACAGACTCCGGGCTAGAAGTAGCTTCCACACTCCCCGTACTCTCCGGACCTCTCCCCTACCGATTACCATCTTTTCCAGAGCCTGGACAATTTTCTCCGGAGGAAAACATTCCTAACCCAAGCAGACGTCGAAAACGCATTCCGGTAGTTTATTGAGTCCTTTGACCATGGATTCTATCGGAGAGGGCTTGAGAAGCTGCCAAATCGGTGGCAACAATGTTTGGATTGCAATGGGGGTTATTTCGAATAGCACGTGTGAAGGTGTTCTTTCTAAAGGGCCATTAAAGATGACCTCTGCAATCCGACATTTGATATGCAACGACCTGATATTTGGAAGGTTATCCATGTCCTGCTGAAGATTCCCTGATTACACCCCACTATTTTTGCAACTTAGTTTTGTGTTTTTGGATTATCAACTCCCTCTTCTCATTATCAATTCCTTTTTTTTGGCGCCATTCTGGCTAATCAAATGGTTTCTTCATTTGTTGCTATCAATTTATATTTGAATCCAGTTGTCAGAAATTTCCGTATGCTAAGTGGAATAAGTGATGTTCCATTCAGATTGTACTTTTCCTTTCATTATGCAAAACTTTTTTCCCAAAATTTTGAGTATGGAATATTTTTTTCCCAGGAGGGAGTTTCTTTTACTGATTGTTTTTTAATTACTTTTCAGCTGATCTGTCACAAAAGTTTTATATTAGTAGTATAAGAGCAAACAATTAAAATATTCATTAAACAAAGTCGCTGCTCTACTCTATTACGCTATGAAAAAAGTTTGAATATTGAAATTGTCGGGTTATACCGTTATATGCAATATTTTTTGCCTGGGGTTGTATTTAAAACTTGATATTGCGTGATTTTTAAAGAATATTTAAATGATTTGTAACTTATTTAAAGTAGCCTTATGTTTTTTAAAGTGCGATAGTGAATATCGATACCAGTGTATCTCACAAATGCTTATTGTTTCGAGGATAAGTTAAAATAAACCATTTAAAATAAGTAAATGCAATGTTTATGATAATAAAAATCAAATAAATGTTTCTCGTAAGGCTCAATCGAAAAGTCTTTTGTTTACGATTTTGATCAATCAAAAAATTTTATTACTGGAGATAAAAATAGCAAAATTTCTGTTGGGAAAGTTGAATATCACTTTACAAGATAATTTGGCTAATTCAAACCTTTCCTCCCTTTAATTAGAAAATATATCTGAAAGATCAAGATCGTTTACACTTGAGACCATAAAAATTTTTAATGAAATGTTCACAATATAGTTTTACAATTTTTTATTCTAATTGCATTTTTACAGAATAGAGTTAGAGCCATCTTTTACTAGTTCGTTAACTTCACGAATTTTAAAAGTTATTTTTGATGGCAATTTAGTCTTTAATATTAATCATGAAATTTTCACTTCAGTGATCACCGACTGGTTATAGGATTTTTCAATACCATTTTCCACTTGAATAAAAAAAAATTTGAGCCCGGTAGTTTGAAACCCATTATCAAGATGATAGAAATGATGAAATTGCGAGAGATGTTGAAAATGCCTCCAGCAAATTCAAGAGCCATCATCTGTTGAGCTTGGCAACAGTCAACGCGTATACTGTAGAATGGCTACTGCATTCATACAATGAAATTTGAAATGTGAAATTTTTTTAAAGAAGTTTTCAAATACGTTAATAGAGCGCCGGAATTCATATCAAATCCATAATATATTGAGATAAAAAAAAATTCACCTGGTGTGTGAGAAAATCGAGTTTGGCGTCGGCCATGAGTGCAGACGTGATGAGCTGCGTGCAGGCGGTTGCAAGACCGAAGAGGACAGCGGCTAGGCGTGAGAACGGGAGCATCGTGTGAGTGGCGAGCACCAAGAAGAACACCTGAGGAGCATTGTCGGCGGCCGTCAGCGGAGCGCTATCCCGCCCGACGATGACGGCGGCGATCATGGCGACACACAGGGCCCATGCAAGAGTGGCAGCTAGGGGCGCCCACCTTTGGAAACTCCCTTCCATGTAACTGACTCCGATAAAGAGAGACGTGAGCAGTGCCACTCCCACGCACAAGGAACACAGTGGAAGAAGAGCGTTGTTGAAATCCTAGAGAGAGAAATAGAAAACAAAATTATTGTATAAAAGGAATAGAAATGGAACAGGGTACATACAAGACTATTTCAATTTCCAATGAATGAATATCGTCTTCTGATTGTTTTAAATACTTTAAATATGATTGTTTGAACAAGTATTACCTACATAGTGGCAGTGGTACAAACGTGCGTCCTGCTATATCTAGAATACACGAGTACTTGAGTATATTGTGAGTATTCATAAAGCAAGAATTCACAAACGGAAGTCATTTGTAATGATACACAAGCGTTCACCATGTATCACAAAAATAAAGTGTCACCTTTGCCCAAATAACTTAATGTAAAATCGTAACAGATAATCATACGCCGACCATCCATCACACATTGCTACGTAAAGAGTATGAAGGTCGACATTCGTCGAGATTAACCATGGTCATAAGAAATCATTGCTAGAATAAGGAAGTATGCCTCGCAATGATACAAGTATGAAACCCGTTCGAGTCAAGTAGGTGTTGTAAGAAGCCAGGGAACGAAAAACACAAGCATATAGTGTTTAATGTACAGTACTGTACACACACGTTTCTCAAAAGAAGTCACCCATGGCGTTGGGCACGCATCTCACTGATTGAGGAGACGGGAAATTCTGTCTGCAGAAAAAGATGTGGGTTGCTGTTTGCACCAGTCTGTAACTACTTTCTGCACCTCCTCATCGGTGTTGAATCGTTATCCCTTGAGGAATTTCTTCAACGCCCCGAACAGATGTAATTCATAAGAGAACAAATCCTGGCTGTAAGGAAGATGTTCGAAAACCTCCCATTTTTTCTTAGCTAGTTCATCCACAACAACTTTTGCGACATGCGGGCGTGCATTGTCGTAGAAAATGATCGCTCCTGTCAGGATGCCGGGTCGCTTGTTTTTGATAGCCATCTTTTTTCGCGGACGGAATTTCCCGTCTCGAAAGGGGTTTCATTTTAAAACGCCTGGTAACAAAGCTATATGAACCTAAGGAAGTTATTCGTGTGGTCAGAGAAATCGGCTTTCAGCTGCATCATTCTGACGGTCGTGTGCCCATTTGATGAAACTCAGTAAGGCTTTTACACATGGATAAATACGATAAGTTGCCACTCCTGTCTCATCGCTCATATTTTCCCCTATCTAATAACAGCGCATTTTCCAACATAGTAATGCTCCTTGCTCAGATGGTTAACTGGCTAGAAACACATGTCACGTAATTCCCGGAAGTTTTCCCTTAGACATCATGGAACATACAAGCACAACGGAAAAGATACTTCGTTGTATAGAACCTCAATCATTAAATGATTATTTGGCCAGATATGGCTTACAGAGAAGCTGATACATCTAATGCAATGTCATTTCGGTAAAAAATGCAAACAATTTTAGTATACGTTTATAATCTTTTCCGTAGAATCATTGTACAGGGTGGGCATAATTATTGGTACCATAAAAATCGTTCATAACATTATAACTAGGAAAGTGTCACGGAATTCAAATGCCACCTTGAATTCCAATGACACAAAAATTCGTCTCCATACTCGCTACTTCTATGGTGCGAAGTGGAGGAGGAAACGTCAGGAGGACCGTCATCAGCGTGTTAATACGCAGGGAGCCAATCGAGATCAACGGCGGGAATTACGTAATCTCGAGAAGAGAACCCGAGATCGTAGTCTTTGTAATGGAGAGGTAAGAGTGGAAAGACATAGGAAAAATGTCTCCCTGCATGAATCCCCGGGACGAGCGACAGCGAATGTCCGAACGCTCTCGGTTATAAGTCGGGACGTGGATGTACAAACGACAGGGATTGTCATCTCTCCGAAGTCCTAGGAAAGAACGGAGCAAGAGAGGAAGAAAGTGCCGTCGATGAGGCCGACCTCATTACAACGTACCGAGAGAACTATCGACGTGGCGAGGTAAGCCAAGTTTGATTTTTCTACGCGGAGAACGAACTCCCACGCTTTCCAGTGCTGTACCGCTGGAATCACAACTCAACTATTAACTTTATTATCCAAGCCCGAATCCAGGCTTTGACAAGTGACAAAACGGCAGTACAGACTTTCCATGAGCTGCATAGTTATCAAATACGATATTACTCCACAATAAAGGGACTGTGGCCGTACGGATTGGAAGCATATCTTAGCTACGGAGTGGGGTTTGTGGTAATTGGAAATTAATCTGTAGTGGACGCTAAATATCATCGGACTTTGTTCAAGCTAATGTTTTCTTTCTCAGTTCTCCGTCTATTATTCGTTTCACGACAAGAATAGGTGAAGGGCAATGTGTTTTTTTTGAATACGTACTTACCTTCATTAAATTATTCTATTCCGCAGTGGCTACGGAATTAAGCGCAAACGAAGGAGGTTCTCCGAGCTATATTACCGACTGTGACTATTTCTTTTCCGACTGTGACTATTTCTTTCCCTATGAATTAAAGTGTATTACGTCAGCCGTGGTGTTCAACGAAGCTAGTTACGCCTGGATATTGTTAGTGCTGCATTTTCTACATGAGTTGATAAGTAAAGATGCCTCAGACGCATTACTTACCTTATTAGTGTACGACAAGTGTTAATACTTACCTCAGGCCCGCATACAGTGTCAATACTTCAGCATTTGTGTAGGTGAAGTGTTATGTGCTACGGCCTGTGTTTAATTGCTCATGTTATTTACATGTCTTATCTTTAAGCCAATTAAGTAAGGTAGCTTATGCTTTATTGAGATAAGCATTTTCCGAATTTCTTTATTCTTTATTTTATTTAATAAAATTTGAATCATTTACAAACTTTATCCGACCTCCGTCATATTATTTACTTCCACTGCCACTCTTTACAATTTACCTAATTTACATATGACAGAAAGGTATCTCTACGCGGTTTACAACAATGAAGACAGAAGCTGTCAAAGTTACATTAATGTGATTGATCCCACGCATCATAATTAAAATGGTGACTCCCAAGTGTTGTGCTATGGTTATGGAAATTAAAATCTCCGTTACTGTATGAATATGGGGAAGACCCACCTGAGATCATTAAATCGCTGGATCAAACAATTTCAAGCAACAGGAAAAGTGTGGCATTATAAAGTCATCGACGTTGAATGAAAGTCAGATGCGTTTACTCGCAGTCCAGCGAAATATTCGCGTCGTGCAAGTTTGGAACTGAACGGTCCATGGAGCACTATCTGTCAAATTTTGCATGCTCGTTTGAAGCTGTACCCCTATAAAATTCACATTATTCATGAAGAGGAAAAGAGAGACTAGCCGCGACGTTTTGCGTTTGCAGTAGCAATGCTTAACAGAATCGATAATTACAATGCTTTCCTTTCCAAGATTGTTTTTTAGTGATGAGGCAACATTTCAAGTTTCTGGAAAAGTTATTAGACAAAATTTCATGATATACGGATCGGAAAATTGGAACATAAGCGAGACAACGAGAAAGTGAACGTGAGTCGCGCACTATCGCGAACGTAGGTGATAGAACCGTTGTTCTTTCTGTGAAAAGAACAAATTACCGGGACATGCTGGAAAATTAAGTATTTTCCCAACAAGACGTCGCTCCACCCCATTGGGCACTTCTCGTTCGTGAGACTCTCGATCACCATTTTCCAGACAGATGGATGTGACTTGATGGCCCGATCTCTTGGCCGCCACGTTCGCCCGAAATAAGCCCCCTCGATACTTTCCTGAGGTTACGTTAAGGATAAACTGTATAGCAAGAAAGTAAACGGCTTGCCTTAACTGGGAATCGTCCAAGCCATATCATCCATCATCCAGGAGAGGCTCAATAACACTTGGAGAGAGATTCAGTACCGCCTAGATATTTTACGGGTCACACACACACAAAAAAAAAACCCATATCGAGGTGGATTGATTCATGATGACATGACGATGACTGATATAAAAACTTTGAGAGCTTCTGTTTTCATTGTTGCAAACCGCATAGAAATAGTTATATAACGTTTTGCATAAAAAATAGTTATATAACGTTTTGCAGTTTTGCATAGAAATTGTTCTAGTTATATAACGTTATGGTACGTTTCTTATGGTACCAATAATAATTGAAGCCCACCTTGTATATTTGAAAGCTAACTTTTAAATTTGTTACACAATATTTTGTTTATCTTTAGAACACATCTTTGACAACATATCTTTTTGATGGAGTTCATATTAATTTCAAAATAGACATAAATCTATTATTTCTTTATACTTCCCTGGATCATAGAGATTGAAAGCGAAAGCTTTCCCCGCCAAAGAGCATCATGGGAGTGTCAAGGCGTGAAAATTAAAGGCAATTTATGCTTTTAAGAAGCGCCTAACCAAATGAGAGAAAAAAAGAATCGGCGCATAAAAGAAGCTCCCGTAGCTGGTTCTTGACCGGTTCGACCACAGCTAGTACTTATGTACTACACAAGGGAAAGCATTACAACAGCAGAGGTGGAAGGAACCTCCACACGATACGGAGATGGACGGAATCTTATTGAATGCTGAGAGCGAGCCACGTAAGCATGAACTTTGTATCGAGTTCCATATCAGAAGTTAAGCGGACATAAAATATTTAGAAGTAAAGCATTTATCTACGTTTAGAAAAAATTCCTAGAAGGAAATATTAATGAAGGAATTATAAAAATTAAAGCTCTTGCTCGGAAACTATCTGTCAAAGTTAATCTTTTACTCAAAAGTCTCCTAAAATTGAATGTGACTTTATTAATAGTTATGAATCATTTCATTTTTTCAGTAATTGAAGATGTATCCACTTCGATTCCAACCCGAATAGTGAATGGTATTCACCCAAGGAGTTCATTGTTCGTAAGCGCCAAGGTGTTAGTTGTTAAACACTTTTACATTTTCAATTTTTTATCAACGGGATTTCATGAAGAATCTCACGTAACAGTAATTAATTATCAAGAATTAATTGAAGTATTTCCGAAACGAAGTAGTGAGCGACGTCACACACCTTCGAAAGCGTTTCACCGACAGCATAAAGAGAAGTGTTCCTCTCCAAGTTTAGAGCGACAGTGGGATAGACCAGTCATCTTGAGTTACATAGGTTTAGTCCAACCTTATAGATTTTTCTGGCTATTCGACAAAACGTCACGCCTCAACTTTGTGTTTCGTCGTGTTAATGTTACCTTTACGTTCTTTATCATTTTCAACTTATTTTTGTGTTCTTTGATGAAATTTTGCCCTTGTATAACCAGTTATCGAATCAAATTGAACGTCCTAAATGACACTTTTTGTATTTACATCAAATTTTCCACTGCAAATTAAAGACTTATTTTTTCTTTCTATTCTTGCGTAACTATTCTGTTTACACAAGTGATACACTGAAAGGCTTCCGTGACAGAACTGTATCTTCTCCTCTTGTTGACTCTGAACAATAGTTTTCATCAAACTTTAGGAAAAGAGGGCGATGCGACCACTAGAGAGAAATTTGAACGGGGGCGTAAATATTAAAGCATCAATAATCACGATTCAGAAGCTTGTAAGCACAGATTTAAATCATTCTCCAAATTACGTTCCGATAGATTAAACGTGGCAATGCTTTCATCGCGCCCTTGTTAACCGTCCTTTGAACTATTATAATAAAAATAGGAATGCATTTTTATCATAACAGATAGGCTAAGTGCCCTTTACCAAATCAGATACTGACATGTCTATTTACTACCTGTCGCTCTAACCATTAATAGCATAAATGCCGAGATCTGTGATGCTGTGTTTATACGGACTAATACGAAAGAGGCATTAGCTGCAATAATACACTGAGTGAGCATATTATTATGACCACCCTGTCAGTATCACGTTGGGCCACCTTTTGCCTTTAATACTGCGGTGATTCTTCGTGGCATTGATTCCACGAGATGTTGGAAGGTGATGGGAGGAATCTGACACCATGCCTGATGGATAGCACTGTCTAGTTGTGCTAGATTGGACGGTAGTGGATCCAGCCGTCTGATGGTTCGTTCGACTTCGTCCCACAAATGCTCAATTGGAGTGAGATCTGGGGATTGTGGGGGCCAACGAAGTAAGGTAAAGTCCTCCTCCCTCATGTTCCTGGAACGACTCCTGCACAATACGAGCTCTGTGGCATGGCGCATTCTCTTGCTGGAAGTAGCCATCTCCATTGGGGTACGCCATCAACATGACAAGGTGGACTTGATCGGCGACGATTGATGTTTGGAGGTATGCTGTGCCATCCAAACATTGTTCAACACGTATTAACGGACCCAACGCTTGCCAGGAAAACATTCCCCAGACCATAACACTGCCCTCACCAGCCTGAAGGGTTGTACTCATGCATGCGGGGACCATGCTTTCGTGTTGTTTCCGCCAGATTCTCACGCGGCCGTCTGCATGATGTAACTGGAATCGTGACTCGTCAGACCACATGATTTGTTTCTACTGCTCGATAGTCCAGTCCTTGTTGGAGTCGACTATTGGAGTCGTTTCCGCTTGTTGGCTGCAGACAGCAAAGTGTGCGGACAGGTCTTCGTCTTCCGTATCCCATGCGACGGACAGTGCATTCAGAGACCGTTTTGGAGGACCCCTGATTAAGGTCAGCAGTGATTTGATGCACAGTTGCCCTTCTGTTATCCTTTACCAGTCGTGACAATCTCCGTTCTGTCCGATCATCAACCATCCGCGGGCGCCATAACGCGAACGTTCAGACCCCGTCGTCTTCCGGTTAACCGTCCAGTCTTTAAATACTTTAAGGACGGCTGCTCTTGAGCACCCCACGAATGCTGCTATTTCGCTGATACTCGCGCCATAGCTCCGAGCACCTACAATCATCCCGCGTTCGAAGGCTGTTAAATCGCGTCGTTTACCCATAGTTGAAGAATGGAACACGTCTACTGTTGTCGACGACACTCAGCTTCCCTTTTTAGATTGGTCCGGGCCGCTAGCAACATTGTGGCGACGTCCGTGCGCGCACTTGCATAAACATGTCAGGTGGTCATGATAATATGCTCACTCAGTGTAAAACGCAAACATATTTTTCTTAGCAAGAAAACAATAGATACTTAGCGCATAACCTAAACTTATGATTTGCAATGCCCATTATTCGTTTAACTGAAGCTGCATCCTGGTACCATTTGATGCTAGAACGGTAGACAAGAAACTACGGATGTCATTTTTCATGGACCATAGTAAAGTGCATTTGAAGAAAAAGAAAAAATTACAACGCAAGAATATCATATTATATCAAGTTATACTAAATTATGTTACAATTTTTCTTGGCATTTTAATCGAAATAAATATTACGAAATTTATTTAATGTCAAAAGCAGTAGCTTAAGTATTTGGTGATATGAAAATGACATGAAAATGACATGAAAATGAAAACAAATTTGAAATTCAGAAGTTTCTTTTTTTTGTAAACGCATATATGCTTATGTCGTTCATATCATAAAGACAGATCAAAAATTAAGCAAAAACTGTGGAATGGAACAACCAAATTCGGAGGGAAAAACAAAGACAAAATGCAACTGAAGAGTGCAAGAGTAGCCTATCTTCTTAAGCTATCACGTCTTATGTGCAAGAGTTGCATTTTGTCTCTCATCGCTGAAGATGGCTACTTGGTAGCCGAAATAACGTATCCAGTATTTCAAATCTCCTTGTGGATAAGAGGTTCCCTCCGAATTTGGGTTGATAAAGATAGATGTTTTTATTCAAGAGCAACGGGGGACAACCAATTTAATCTGTTTTAATAGTTTAAACATATTGGAGGGTCTTCATGCATCTGAAACTAGTTTTCCTTTGTAATTACATATTCTGTATTTCTTTTTTTCCATACAAGGTGTAGCAATTAAATAACCTGACTGAAGTCACTGGATAAAATGTAAACAAAAATTCAACATGTCAAGATACGGTTTGTACGAGTCACCTATCGCACTGCAGCTGTATACATTTTTTTTTAGTAGCGTAAAGGATTCTTGTTCAGACACGCATTATAGCGATGCATGTAAACAAATACCGTCGAGAAAAAAAATATGGAACAACAGGCTTGCAGTAAATTCCGCCTAAAGTTGGGTAAATCGGCTACGAAAACACTAGGTGTTGAAAATTGCTTACGGGAACGATGCCCTATCCCGAACGAGTACATTCGAGTGGTTTGGTCGCTTTCGTGATGGGTGTGAAGACCTTTCAGATGACCTGCGCCCTGGAAGACCGGTTTCCGTCCGAACACTAGAAACCATCAAAAAGTTCGAAAACTCTTTACTGCTGACCGCCGAACCACTTCGTATGCTTGCGGATGAATTGGGCCGCAACAAGTTGGATTCTTCTTCACGATAATACCGTCATAAGTATGACGCGATTTCTGGTCAAACACAGCATCACAGACCTCAACCAACCGCCCTATTCTCCAGATTTGACCCTTTCAGACTTTTTCCTGTTCCCACAGATGAAAAAGCTATGGAAGGTACTCGATTTCGAGAAGTTTCCGACATTGAGAAATACGTGACGTCGGAAATCGAGAGGATTCCGTTCGAGGACTTTAAAAGCTGTTTTACAAACGCGCTCAAAAATATATTGTGTCCGGTGAAGATTACTTTGAATCAAATTAAACAGAATTTTCATCGGATTTACCATTTATGAGTATTTGTATTACTCCGGGTAATTGCTACACTTTGTATAATGATTAATGTGGGCTAATTTTTACAACATTATTAAATCAAAGAATGTACAAGAGTAAATCTGACAACATTCTATAAATCTAATTTTTGCTGCATCTTTCATTATTTTCGACATAACGGCAAATAGCGTCGTCTACTGCCAGAATATTCTTTGAATAAACTATTAATTCTAAGCAAGATCTTTAATGTTCGTAGCTCATGTCCATAAAATCACATATTCGGTTGTTTCATAATTATTGGTCAACTCTGTCAACGTTAATTTGCCGAGTTGGTAATAGGAACTACCAAACGACCCTAAAAGTGAACGGTTACAATCCACGTGCTGAATAAATTTTTGCAGTCCGTTCAAAACTGTTTGTGACGTGATGGAGCAATGCGATGTGAGAACAGTAATTTTGCACGAATTCAAACTTGGACATTATGTGCCCGAAAGGATTGCGAATGTAATAAAGCATAGGGTCTCGGCACGATGAGTGAAAGAAATATCTGTAGACTGTTTCCAAAGTTCCATGCCGGTGGATGTTGACATGGACTATAAACTAGAGCCAAAATGAAGGTTCAGATCTCTGTATTATAGACTGCCAAGACTGTAGCACATTATGAATTTTTGCCAAGTGTTTAATCACAACTGACGTGTACTGCCGTCAGCTGGACAAATATCGCCAGAAATTAAGCAACAAACAACCGTCTCTCGTCAATAATTTGCAATCTATACTCCTCCATGATAGAGCACACCTACAAGTGCCTGTTGGAAAAATGAGAAAACCAACCTTTGGAATCGTATTTTTTTACGATCTATTCTCTACCATCTACTTTTGCTTCGGAATCAAGAGAACCTTCTCTAAGCAATTTAGAAAAAAATTTGGCTCCATTAGAATTTAACGTGTTTCGCCATCTGGGCCATTTCTTGAGGAGCAAATGATTCACTAACTAGCGATTCATGCAGTCAGAGGTTTCTTAGATCACTTTGATGCCCGCTTCTACCATCGGTATTTTGCACCGAAATCTGCTGCTGAGGGCAGATATTTTTCTGAATGAAATGTATTTCTTCTTCTGTATATTTGTGTCAGAGTCGGCCAATAATTATAAAACAACAACATATTTTGTCATTTGATCGCAATAAAGTTATTACGCACAATTTTTTTTACATGTGGGATAATCTGGTTTGGTTGGCCGTGTGCAAAAATTTAATTTTTCTATAAATATCACGGAAATGTAATTTTGACTACAATTTACTTTGACCTATTATAAATGTAAAAGTTTGACAAAAAATTGAAAAATGTATACGATTCTGAAAAAATCATTACAGAATTTTCATCTTATTATGTTTAAATTATTGATGGAAACATCCGAGATGTGGCGTAGGATAAACCCTCATTGACCATTCTTGAGATATTCTTATTATATTTATGTAAACAACGCATTTCTACAGTTTAACTTGCCAAAAAAGCCACATATTCTCTTTGCCTTCTTTAAACGTTATTTTTTCCTCGTCTAATTTATTTTAAATTTTGCTTAGTTCTTCACTTCTGTGTCATTTAAATCCGTAAGAACTAAATATATTTTATGTGATAATTAATTCTTAATATTATTAAGAAGAATTAATGATTACAGATAAGTATTCTTTTACGATTTATTCTTTTGCTTCAAATCAAGAGAAACTTCTCTAAGCAATTTACAGAAAAATTATGGTGGAGATTTGGAATATCAACTATAAACATTGTTTACATAGGTTACGTTGATTCATCGCAGAAAAAGAAAAAAGAATTAATTGCTAAAATTAAGCACTGTAAATAAAATCAATTCTAAGAGAAATGGAATGTTTGCATAAAAATTTCGAGTGTTTATGCGTGTTTATGATTGAGAGGAACGAAATGGGAATGAGTCTTGGAAGGAAGAAAAGCGGGAAATTTTAACATAATTTCAATCTGCCGACAATTCATTTTCGATCGGAGTGTGAGCAGGCTCTTTAATTTCATTACGCATTCAACCAACGGTAATAACCTTCTCTGTTGCCAAGGAGACGTTGGATAGTTTCCTATCGTTCATTTCACGTTGCACTGATTATGCAACTTTCTCTACTTTCGAAACTCAAACGATAAATCCGTCGCGCTTTGAAAAATAGTTATCAGTATTCATTTAAAACAGGGGTGTTTAATACTATTTAACATATCATAGTTAGCAGTATATAAGAACCAGTTTGTTTTTATTTTATTATTACGGGTCTTTAATTTGTGATGTGTGCATACGTCAGTTGAATAATTTTTGGTTTATGTATTTCAGTAACTTTAACTTTATTAATAGATAAGTTTTATTTTAGCAGTTGGTACAAGTAATAAGTAATCTGTGGTTGGTCTGTCATACTCTTTGTTTTATTTTTGATTGTTGAGTGTCGGGCTTAACAATATCGAGCGTGATGGACCAACGCCACCTAAATTATGTCTTCGCATGATGATGTAACAAAGTATGACGTTTTCGCGCTCAGGTAACACCAACTAGACAGAAGGCCTGTGCCAACACCACCTAAAGAGAAGGCCTGCGCACAGAAATTCCATACATTGTTACATCATCATACCTAGTCATAATTTCGGGCTTATCATTGGTAGAAATGCGAAAAAGATGACTATTTATGACGTTTTAACAATGTATGACGTTTCCGCGCTCAGGCCTTGTCTTTAGGTGGTGTTGCCTGTGCACAGAAACTCCATACATTGTTACATCATCAAACGGCCAAATTTAGGGCTTATTATTGGTAGAAATACGATTAACAATAACCGTTTTCGTGTGATGCAACAATGTATGACGTTTCTGTGCGCAGGCCTTCTGTCTAGGTGATGTTGGCTCAGGCCTTATCTTTAGGAGGAGTTGCCTCTACTCAAAGCCTGAGCGCGAAAATTTCATACATTGTTACATCATCATACCTAGTCATAATTTAGGGCTTATTATTGGTAGAAATGCGATTAAAGATGACTACTTATGACGTTTTAACAATGTATGACGTTTTCGCGCTCAGGCTTTCTCTTTAGGTGGTGTTGGATGGACCAACACCTCTTAGACAGAAGGCCTGATAACGGAAACGTCATACATTGTTATATCATCATTAGTCGACCAAATATAGGGCTTATTATTGGTAGAAATAGGATTAACAATGGTCTACTAATGATGATATAACAATGTATGGCTTTTGGATGGACTCGGGCGGTTGTTCGAGGCGGATTTATTCCGTACGGTTGCTAGGAAGCGACTAACATGGTTGGCGATTTTTTTCTTAAATAAAACTAGACTTCCGAGAAGAAACTGGCTCAGTGTTCCGAGAAGGAACCGACTGAGTGAAACTAATACAGTTGGTGTTCTGTAGTTGATGTTCTATAAGGGACAACTCTGACTTATTTTGGTTGGTTAATTGAGCATTGACTAGTTTTGGATGATCTTTGTTTTTTCTTCCTTGAGACGGATCTGAAGACGAAAACTTAAGCCCGCATATATGCACAGTGATTTTGTATCGCAGTTTGGAAGACGCAAGGGAAAAGGAAAGAAAATAAGACCTAGCAACGGTAATTATTCTTTCAAGTTATTCATCCCTGTCCTTTAAAGCGATTCTTGGCCAAGCTGGTTGTTCAACTGGTTGTGATTAGGCCTATTTCTTGGAAAAGATGGACTGTGTTAATTTACTGAGTGGATTTGACCCAATGTCATCTCTTCCAAAAGTGGATTTGACCCATTCTGAAACTAATCAATATGTTAACTCCTTTAATTGAATAAAAATAAATTGGTAAATCAAAATAAACTTAGAATAAATAAATAAATAAATAAATAAATAAATAAATAGAAGTCACCAAATTGATCTAATGGAGGAAGGGAGCGATTTTAGAAAGAAGATGTAGAGCTTGTGACCAACACCTCCTTGAGAAAAGGCCTTTGGACAAAAGGTGCATACATTGTTACATCGTCATCAAGCGGCTATTGTTAACCGTATTTCTACCAATAATAAGCCCTAAATTTAGCCGCTTGATGATGATGTAACAATGTATACATGGTTTTGTCCGCAGACCTTCTCTCTAGGGGTGCGTTCACTTGTTCGTTCGGAGTCATGCTCCGAGTCAATGTGATCACGTGATCAGAGTACTAGCGTCATGGCTCAGAGTCAACACAACGACGTAACAATCGAAGACTTTGATCGTTTTAATCATTTGCGTGCAGTATTGCCAATTTAGCCTTTTTTTCATGCGCTTGTCTTTTGTTGGACATTTTTAATAAAAATTAAACAATGCACAGCAACCATCTACCATTCATTTACAAGTCTTCAATTCTCTTCAAAAACTCTCATCATTATTCATTGGTGAACTTGTTATTATTTATTCTTTTTATTTATTATTTTATCTTCTCCATTTATAAATGAGTATAGAATCATTCATTAATAAATAAACATATTATACTACTTCGTAAATTAATGTATAATGCACAAAATATTGAAATGAGCTTTTAAATTGGACACATCCCTGCTAAATTGGCAACACTACTTGTGAACGATTCAAGATATTTTTTCCCCTCATCAGAAAAGCATGAGCAGTGCCCATGGCACTTTAGGTTATGGGGAACCTTTAACATTAAGTTATTTTTTATTAACGGGAAAACACAATAACGTATTTTTTATTTTTTATTATTTTTATAAAAACAAAGTTCTGGTCATAATTGTAATTTCAATTTATTATCATAGAGACTAGGGTGGCCTCATGCGTAAAGATGGAACTGAGATTGAGCATATAAAAATTAATAATTATGCTGAAAAAATTGTCTTGAATCAAATTTTCGATCAATTTAAGCTAAATTTTCGTTTGTATCGTGCCAAGCCTACAACAATGGAAGGCTAACCAATTATGGTAGGCTATGATCGTGCACTTTGGAAAGATAGAGGCGGCCATGTTGATAGTTAAACAACGTATGCGCCAACTTGAAAAATAAAGTCTTCTCTTGTTTGTGTGGTTGCCACGGCTCCTAACAAGCGCGCTCGCAAACGATATCTCATTGTAACAAAATTAATCATCGTTGATGTCACAACTTTGTTGGCACTCTTCATTGTTGCGTCGTCTTTCTCATTAAATTTTTTGACTCCGATGTCTCCAGCTTGAAAGCAGGAGTTAAGGGAGTTAACTCGAGTCGCACTCCAAGCGAATAAAGAAACAAACTCCGAAAGACTCCAAGCGTACTCTGATGTTGGAGGTCAAGGGAGTTAACACCGAGCGAAGAAAGAAACGGAGACCAAATGACTCGGAGCAAATAAAGAAACGGAATCCGAATGACTCAGAGTCACGGGAGTCACTCGTTGTGACTCCAAGTGAATAAGTGAACGCACCCTAGGAGTTGTTGTTGTGACACACAGATGAATAAGACATAGAAGGATATAACACATCACAGGAGAAAAAGTACAGGTGAAAAGTTGACAAGGAGAGCCAGCTGGAAGTCAGCTCCTTTCCTCCATTAGATGAAATTTGATGACTTTTATTTATTTATTTATTCTTGTATTTATTTATTTTGATTTATGAATTTATTTTTATTCAATTAAAGGAGTTTACATGTTTGCACTATTGATTTTTTTTTATCTACCACGGTAATCCAGAAAGTAATGCACCACAATTTTTTCCTTCAACAATTATTTATTGAACACAATGAAACTTATACATACGAACGAATGATGTTTCTTCTACATTCCCTATTTTTCCACATAATCTTCGTCCCGTTCTATGGCCTTCCTCCAGCGAGACACAAGGGCGAGTATGCCCTGTCGGTACCAGTCCTTGTTCTGTTCACGCAGCCATGTCTTCACTGTGCGAATCACCTCTTCGTCATCCTCAAATTGTCTTCCACGAATGACATTCTTCAATGGCCCAAACAAGTGAAAATCTGAAGGCGCTAGTTCAGGGCTGTAGGGTGGATGGGATAACACTCTCCAACCCAGTTTCGTGTGATGTATTCCGACGTCCTCAAACTGGTGTGAGGGCGAGCGTTATCGTGTTGAACCAAACAATCAACTGGGTTGTTATGACATACAAGTCGCTGGAAGCGCTTCTTGAGTTTGGTTAATGTGTTCACATATGTCTCCGAATTAACGGTGCTGCCTCTCGGCATCACATCAATGAGCATGACACCATCACCGTCCCAAAACACAGTGATCATGACCTTACCAGCAGAAGCGGTTGCTTTGAATTTTTTATTCTGTGGAGAGTGCGGATGACGCCATTCCATCGATTGTCGTTTTGTTTCGGGCTCAAAATGGTGAACCCAGGTTTCATCAGCTGTCAGAATGCGGGACAAGAAGGCTTCCCCCTCAGCTTCAAAACGTTGCAGCAACTCAGAAGAAATGTTTTTTCTCAGAGCTTTGTGTTCCTCCGTAAGACAGCGTGGAACCCATCGTGAGCACGCTTTTGTGTAATCAAGAGCACGGATGATTTCACCCACACTTCCTTTGCTGATTGACAGCTCCAGCGCCAACTACCGAGTCGTTCTGCGTCGGTCCTGACGAATGAGCGTATCGGCACGCTGCATCTTGTCAGGTGTGACAGCCGAGGATAGCCGCCCCGACTACGGCAAATCTTGGAGCTCCGCCGAATCGCTTTTTTTGATGGCCTCACTCTCCTTGCCCAGCGACTAACCTTCTGTCGACTGCTGATGCTCCATAAACTGCGCATAAACGTTTGTAAATGTTTCCAACCGTTTCTTGCTCCGCAGTGAGAAATTCAATGATGACACGCTGCTTGTAACGTACATCACTTACAGACGCCATGTTGTTCCATCGCTATCTGACGGAAGAAACGGAAACTTTGCGCGCGCACTCCGAAAACTTCAAAGAATGGATATCTCAAGTTTCGCATTCGTACCATTGTTGGGGACGGAGAAAAAATTGCGGTGCATTACTTTCTGGGCTGCCCTCGTAATCACTCCTCCTCTCATATATGTTCTAAGAAACGCCTAGTCTCCAATTGTCGCCGGTCTCTAATGCACGCCGGGGATTCTCTTCCACGCGGCAGTTCACGTGAGCCGCTTTCCGGGTTCACGTATACACGGGCTTGAGGGGATTCCAGCACACTGCTTTGAGTTTCATTATCATATGCAATCTGCTATTCATCCCTTAGTTTTCAAGGTATCCTGTTCGTAAGGACTGTTTACTGCGCACTACCATATTCTGTTTAAAAAAAGATATGCCTCCAAAGCGATCATATGATGTGGCATTTATGATGTCGTGGAAGCTATAAGATTTGACACAGATTGCTAAATAAACGCCCGGTAAGTGATTAAGTTGAAAAAAATAGACGCCGGGGGCTACTATTGGAAGATATACGGTAATCATTTTTTAGTTTAATTTTGATGTGCTCCCCTGCATAGCATCGACTGTCTCCGCTTGTTGAGCCAAGCGATTGGCATGGTTAAGCAGATCGCTCCCTGACCACCGCAAATTTGATGTTATATAATACATATAAGTGAATTAATGATCTACCTTTCGATGAATAAATAATTTCATTTCTATGAACGGTGTGGAAATTGATATTCTTCGATAATTCAAGTGCGAGTTTCATTTAACAAGAACCAGGGCAAGCTCGTCACAACTTGGTTATGTGACAACTTCATGTTCCGAGATGAAATCAGTATCTTCGTTTAGCAACTAACTTCAAAATAGTAACCCTTTTTTGAATTTGTATGTATTACTAGAAGAGGTACCCGGGATAATTACACTTGCACAAACTTTTCCTTCCATTGTTGGTCATGAGATATTGATTGTTGGTTCATGCAGAGCGTTTGTGAATTGCGTGTTGATACCATTGTTGATACCTATTGTTGTACAAACTTTGCCTTGCATTGTTGGTCATGAGATATTTCTCATTAATATGCCTTGCCATAACCATGAATATCGATTTTTTATCGATAATTATTATTTTTTCGAAATCTGAGGTAGGCAGTGACCTTCCTCATGCTTTGAAGGTCATGTATGCGAAATTTTATCAAGATCGGAATAAAACTGTAGATTTGTATAAAAAACATACAAACAGACCCACAGACCCACAAACATCCTTCTTTATATATATAGAAGAAAGACTAGCAAAGGTACCCGGCGTTGCCCGGGATAATTACACATGGATGTAAACAGAACAATCTCAAAAAATTAAATTAAATTTTGCAATATCTTAAAAATAAACACATGAAAATGCTTAGAATTAATACAGTAAAAATTCTTAATGAAAATTCGAAAAAAATCTTTTTAAAAGCTCACAATGGCTGGACCTCTCCAAGGATGCCACTGCTATTTTAAATAATTTCTTACTCACGTAATCTTACCTTAGATGTATACTTAGTATTGTTGCAATTTCCACTCTTCTCTCGATGTATTGAAGCAAAATTTGGCCATTCATCACTTTGTTCAGTCTAGCGGTCGCGGATTCTTCTATTTACTTGCTTCCCATTTGCTCAATACATCACGGAGCTAAAGGAGTGCTTCCTCTGTCGTCTTTCCACTCTTTCTCAATAGTCTGCTAACTCTCCATTATCTCCATTTACTGATCATTTTTAAAGATTTTCAAGAAATTGTTAAGTACTAAGAACTCTCTTTTCTAAGAAAAGCCTGAATAACAGGAATTCTATGCATTGTTACAAATTGAAACTTATCCATATTGCATCATCATTTTATGTTCATCGTTATAATTCTTGGAAAGAATTGCTTTATCATTGCATCATCATTTTGAGCTCATTGTTATTGGTGAATTGCGTGTTGAAACCATTGTTGATACCTATTGTTGCACAAACTTTTATTTGCATTGTTGGTCATGAGATATATATTGTTGGTCCGTGCAGAGTGTTTGTGAATTGCGTGTTGATACCATTGTTGCAAAAACTTTGTCTTGCATTGTTGGTCATGCGATATTTCTCATTAATATGCCTTGCCATAACCATGAATATCGATTTTTTATCGATAATTATTATTTTTCCGAAATCTGAGGTAGACAGTGACCTTCCTCATGCTTTAAAGGTCATGTATGCGAAATTTTATCAAGAACGGAATAAAACTGTAGATTTGTATAAAAAACAGACCCACAGACAGACCCACAGACAGACCCACAAACATCCTTCTTTATATAT
>JAHWFO010100943.1:2790844-2827131 GCA_023313115.1 Rhysida immarginata | reverse complement strand
GAAATTTTATCAAGATCGGAATAAAACTGTAGATTTGTATAAAAAACGTACACACAGATCCACAGACGCACAGACCCACAGACCCACAGACGCACAGACCCACAAACATCCTTCTTTATATATATAGATAGATTGTTTATTTATGTCATAATTGTCACTTACAAACATCTTGCTATACATGTCTTTTTTAACCTGTTTAGTTTTTGAAACTTGAAATTAGGATGAAAATGGAAGCAAGACCGGCAGTGACCATCTTTCATTGTGAACCAAAAATTTCCGATCCTTTTTCATAGGCCGTTGACATTTTGTACGACTCGTAAAGTTGGTGCTTATCACACAAAGTGGGAATTTGAACACATGGTGACAAGCAGTGAAAGTTTTTACTCTCAAGATAGCTACAGAGGAAAGCGCTGAAATTTTCAATTTCATCATATGCCATCAAATACAAGGCGTATTTTTTAGTAAAGTACCTTTTTGATATTAAAAAAAAAGGATAATTTTTTAACATCTTAATTTCTATATGAAAGCCTGGACCTTAATCTACTTTTTCAATATAATTTCCACCTATATTAAGGCATTTATCGTATCGTACGACCAGCTTCTGAATTCCACCCTCATATAAACTGATTGCCTGATTTGCTAGCCACATCAGCAAAAACCAGTCGTTTTTAAGCCAAGTTGTCACTGGTGACGAAATATGGATTGCTCCGTAGCCCACGAGAAAGACAGGCCGGGGCACTAAAAAGTCACATGACCAAAGTAGATCTAGCAACAATCCGCTCTTCATTGTTTCCATCTTGGATTTCAACAATCAGCGTTTTTTCGTTTTTTGGAAACAATGAAGATTGGATTGTTGCTCGATCTACTTTGGTCATGTGACTTTTTAGTGCCCCGGCCTGTCTTTCTAGTTGGCTTTGGATTGCTCACGTTACACCGGAATCAAAGGGACAGTTCATCACCCAAGAAAGTGAAATTCAAGCAAACAATTCACCCCGAAAAATCATGTGCACAGTTTTTTGGGATAGGCAAAATATTTTGCTTGTGGATAAAACATCAATATTGCTCCAGTTTGAGATGATTTGATCGATTTTCAAAAAGAAAACACATTAATTACGATCCCAATTTCGGAGGTGTTCCGCAAATTTCCGCAAAACCACTATAGTGCCATTAGATGCGCACTCAAATGCTCTATAAGAAAAGTCAAGCGTTTTGTGTCTGCAAGCGTCCGACTTCCGGTAAATCGCAAAAAAGCACTTCTTGCCATAGACAACAATGTTAACTTCTACTCGACCAGACTTGAATGGTCAAGGTATCGTTATGTTCAGAAGCTTTTGCTTAATTAGTTACAGTGTGTTACGTCACTGGCAAATGAGAACGAAGGTATTCTATGCCAGAAATAGAAATAGAGAAGACAGTGACGTAAGAAAAGAGAAGACAGTGAAGTTGGAAGAACGGTGATGCCATCCACGAAGTGAGAAATAGAAGAACGATAGAAGAAACTGTGACGTGTAGAAAAGGCAATGATATCAATACAACTTCTGGATCGCTTACCTAATGAGCAAAAATAACCAGAAAATCAAGTAACCAGGAACGACTAGTCGATTACTTTTTATCAAGGAGACAGTTGTATTTAAGGCTGTAATTTCGGGAACGCGAAGGAGCTGCTTTCTGCTCTTGGGTGAACGATCCAGGAGTTGTATAGATATCATTGGGAGGTTGTGAGGGGGGTGGGGGGGGGGAGTGATAGTAACCAGGAAAAACTAGTCGATTACTTTTTATCACGGTCAATTGTATTTGAGGCTGTAATTTCGAGAACGCTTTTCTGCCTTTGGGTGAGGGATCCAGGAGTTGTATTGATATCATTGAGAAAAGAAAGTAAAAGAGAGAAAGCACGGAGAAGCGAGGTGACCTGGGAAGTTGGAGAAAAGAATCAAGGGAGAGAATTGAGAAGGTCTTCTTGGAGAAAGGAGCAGAATTCGGGAGATGGTAACCGGTATGGTTGTAAGCTGTGTGGTTCGACTTAAGAAGTTTTCGGAGAGGAGAGGAAGAATTGGTCTAAGCAATGTGAAAGTACGAAAGGCTTAGATGAAAAGTAAAATCTTCTCTACGACTTCATCGACGGCTACAATAATTTTTCCCATTTCGCCGGTCCCTACAAAAGTGTACTGCCTTCGTTTTGTCGGACTCTTGACTCGGATAGCTATATTTTTGGCTTTCTATCTGTGAAGTAAGCGAGCTAGAATTTTTATTATATCGATGGAAATGCGTTTTCCCGACGGAATTGCGCATCATTCTTACTATGGTAAACTGAGAGAACGAGATATCCTCGCAAAGCTCTTACGCTAAAATTGATTAGCTTTTTAGATTTTGCATCGGTGGAAATTTCCATACGGTGTCTTTTAAGCTTTTGTGCTTAACGTATGTTAGAATCTCATAAGCTATTGCGCTTTCATAATTGGTTTGGTTTGTTTGGTATTAACGTCCTTTGCAACTGCTATGGTCATTTCAGGACGGCGTTATAGGGGCCGCAAATTTTGCCTCGCAAGGGTTCTTTAACGTGCAGCCGGCAAACGACTACACGGGACCAACGGCTTTACTTCCCTTCCGAAGGAAGTGCGTGATCTCAGGATTTCCTCCTGAAAAATCCTCGTTGTCCTCGGCCGGGATCGAACCCGCGAACTCGGGCATCGGAGGCGATCACGCAACCGCTGAGCCACCGAGGCCGATACTTTCTTAATTGTGTCTTACAAGGAATTTATTTCTGGAGGATGTTATTTAATTTCTTGGAAATTCCTGGGATAATTTAATTATTAATAGGATTACATATTGAGGTTTATATATTAAGAAGATATTTTTGATAGCATTTGAAGCTATTTTATTTATGATTAATTATATCATTTTGCAACGAAGAATATTATTACATAAATTGCATATTGGCTGATATGTTTGTGGAATAGTCTTTTTACATATGCTCTTTATTAATATTAGATTTAATTTCATACCTTTCATGTATCCCGGACGTCAGACTGCCGAGTTGTCTACATTTACTTGAAGACCTCTTTTCCTTAGTCTATTGGACTGACCTGCTAAATACGACGCCCAGCCAAGTTTCCGAATTGTAATCGTTTTTAACCATTTTAAATTCCAGTGCGTTAATTTTATGAATGTAACTTAAAGTTGTTAAATTTACGATTTAACTATGTGACTCAGCACGTTGTAATTGCTTTAATTGAAAGCATCGATTTCGATTTATCTCTTGCGTGTTTGAAGTGACTTTGTATACTTTAACGTACGATACTAGAGAGGATTGTACTATTTATTTTGTATTTAATTCTTTATTCAAAGTTGTGAATTCTAAACAGTTTTCATTCAATTTCATTTGTTAGTTAATTAAACTACCTTAAATAAATTTTTTAAGCAATACCCTCGTCTCCGTTCTTCTGTTAAGGTTGTTGCCATTAGTTGCTCTGCTTTTACTAATTTGGTACCTTACACAGTGTCTCATTATGCTATAAACTTGTGGGGGAATTCAAATGGCAAATGGGAATAGCTCTTTGTCCTTGTTTTTTTTTTTTCAATATCAAAACGGCACTTACTTAAAACCACGTGTTAATCACGTTAAAACACATTAGTCGTTCTAATTTAGGCGCGTGTACGTCCATTAGTTTCGGAGGTGGGTACCCACCGGGATTTTTCTTCTATAGACTCCATATTTACTAAAAAACTAGTAAATACTTTCCACAATGCTGTATGGATACTAATCAGTACAGCCAACATAAATTTGACACTGTCTGTTCGTTGTAATTAAAAAAAAATTCCTAGTCAAATCAAATAAAAAGTTATAAAATCACACAATGATTGGACCTTATACAGGGTGTTTTTGAATTGAGTACAGATTTTTTGGCAGATAATAGAAGAGGTCCTTAGAAGTATTTTTTGTCATATGAACATGGGGTCCCCGCCGCTCCGTTTACTTACAATAATGCATTGAACAATCAAATGACACCGGGACGCAGTGTGCGTTGGTAGGCCTAGATTATTTTATTTTTAACAATTAACACAAGCAATCTACTGTATGACTTTTACAGTAATTGCTCGAAATGACCGCCATTTGCTTCATAGCACAATTCGCAACGCCTTATGATGCATTAAGTGTATTCCATGTAAAACGATTCACACTGTTTGTTTAATTTTACACATGTAAAAAGTACATCAAGTGAACTTTTTAAAACAAATCTTTACCTACTGCTTTCCCAGAATGCGATTAGTTCATTTACATATGGAGTAATCGTATTTTACAAAGGGGTTGGATAACATGGAATCTCCTTGACGAAGTTTGTCCTAAGACTTTTCAACAAACAAGCACGTGCACCTTGAAATTTCTTTGCAAACAATTACTTTAAAAGTTATTACAGTAGATTGCTTGTGTTAATTGTTAAAAATAAAATAATCTAGGCCTACCAACGCACACTGCGTCCCGGTGTCATTTGATTGTTCAATGCAGTATTGTAAGTAAACGGAGCTGCGGGGACCCCATGTTCATATGACAAAAAATACTTCTAAGGACCTCTTCTATCATCTCCCAAAAAATCTGTACTCAATTCAAAAACACCCTGTATATCGAGACTGGACTAAATGAAACAGTGTGAAGACCTAATCACTAATCGTGGAGCTTTTCGTACTATTGATATCAGAGGCTGAAACGGTTGGTTTGGACCAATAGGCCTACACTGTTAAACAAATGATCTCCGAAATCAAACCATGAGATCAATAGAAAACAGGTCATTCTAGCAAACCCTATTGCGCAGTGAATTCCGAAGGCGCCCGTTCATCACCAAAAAACGTGTTCAGTTTATGCCGTAACACATGGATGGATCTTGGCCGAACAGCAACAGACAACCTTCTCCGATATGTGACGATGTTTGCCTCACCGATTGGGGACGGTGGTCGAGAACATCCGACAGAGGCGTTGGCAAATGGCAGATGTGTTGGGGTTACAGCCTAGGAAATGCTTTTAATTATATGGTTTAGTCTCACTGATTTCTTTAGAAGGCAACATGAACACAAATGGATTCCACTTGAGCGTTATCGTTCAGGCACAGCAATACCGCAATCAGGCACAGGGAGCATGGTCAACATGTTGATCACGTTTCCTATAGGTGATGACACCTACCAGCAAGACGATGTGGCTTGTTATAGTGCCAGAATTGTCCATGCGTGATTCGAGAAGCAGGACGAAATCTCCGATCTACTATTCTGTCCATAAAAATCTGTGGATCGACACATAAGATGAACGGATCCTCTGCAAGAAGGCACTGGAGGAAACCTTCTGCATAGTTTCAGACGCCTATAGAAACCTTCTAGTGGCTGGCTGTGGTACACGTGCCAAAGGAACATATATAGGTTACTAGTTTGGTAGTCAAAATAATGTGATTGGACATTGTAACTAATACGGACTTGATTCTTCATTATAATCACTACGTTGTTTGCTCAAGATCTTAATTATGACCATTAATGTTTCGTAAGTTGTTATTTCATACGTGTACAGTTTGTCAGACGTATCATGTATTCATTTCAATATGAATATATTTATGTTAATATTCCATGATGGGAAGAAACTTCTAATAAAATTATCAAAAGTTAGACTCTGCTGAAAAAGAACAGGTGTAAATTAAATGTAGAAAAATATCTTCAACATGTTTTGAGGATATAATAATCCCCCCCCCCCCATAGTAATTGCATTTTTTAGAAAATTTTGTACTCCGATTCCTTTTAATCAGAAGGCCAATATCTCCAACAGCTTCCACATGGTAATTTCTCAAGCAAATTGAATTTAGGGTTTCACATGCTATGCTTTGGCTGAAAGGATAATCATTTTGCAATTCCAGTGTAGCTTACTTTAGAAAAAGAGAAGAGAGAGGAAGACGGATTGAATCCAATTTCCGAATGAAATCTGCTCTTTTCTTCTGGCATTTCTTTTACCACAGTACAGTCATTTGGGGAGCTTCTTAACAAAATTATTCTTATTTTCAGGAGAACAGGGACAAAAAGTATATACGGAAAGAAAACGAAAGGAAGAAAAAAAAAATGAAAGTTGATTGAGAGGTATAAGAAGAATAAAAGATGTCAAAAAATGAAAATCCATTTCAAGGAAAGGTTTCGTTAATGGGCCTTTTGTCCTATAGGAATGGTCGAAATAGAAAAGATGATAGGGAGACGAACACAGAAGAGAGTGATACGGATTGCCGAGGCTCGTCTCCTGGGAAGCACACCACTAGGAGCTAAAATAACCTCTCTCCACCTCCACCCTCCGATCTATGTCCTAACCTCTCCCCACACCCACACCCTCTTTTGCAAAGGAAAAAGGATTTTCAAAGAAAAGAGAAAAAAAAACGAGAGAGGGAGAGGAGAAAAAAGTACTTTCGGTATCTAACAGAACGGTAAATGGAAGCAACAGTTGAGAAAAGAAAATGGAAAGATTCCCTTTGCCCTATCTGCACGTCTCTCTCTCCCCCTTCGCTGCCGTAATTAAATTGAACTCAGAAGAAACGGATTTTTTATTGTACGCAAGCGCACTCAAAGGACCATTATTCGACGACCTGGATCAACTTTGTTGTAATAAAGTAATTGTTTTTACTCGTAACAAAGGAAAGCTTTAGAGAGAATAGGATTTACGCGATCGTTTTCAGTGAAACAAAGGGAATGGTTCCTTTATCGAAATACCTTTTATAAAACTTGTTAAGACTAGTTTTAGTTTAGAAATAAACGTGTATGCATTCAGTTTTGAATTGAACACAAAATTGCTTTCCTCGATTTATATTAGATATATTTATCGATGCTCGTAGTATGCTTTAATACAATTTGATTCATTTAACTTGAGACCTCGAAATATCTCTGAAAGTATGCATCGGACGAAAGAAAATGCCCAAAATAAAAAGTTAATAATTTCTAGGGGCCATTCACCTTTGAAATCTCAAATAGGAATGATGGCAATATCGATCAAAGTAATGACTTGGTCCAATTTGGCAACTTCAGTTTTTTAAGACTTTCGTGCCGAAGACGATTTCCACATGGTGCTAGCTTTTTTGATTTCCCATTATATTTGTGTGTATAATAATGGTGATAACCAGTGTTGTTCATTATTGCATACGCGGATTCTATGTCAAAAATTAAACAGTTCGCATTTTTTCGTATGTGTTTGTGTTAATTACGATGACAGATTTAAGAAAGTTTGTACCTGCGATTCATAAACTCATAGATGTATGGTTGGCGAAAGAAACGATGGTGCAAACAGTGAAATGCGAGAGCAAAAAACTTACGATGTTTATTCGATGAAAGCTACAGTAAGAAGAGGGAGAAAGGACAAGTACCGCCACCTAGTGGCAAAACTGAAAAATAGCAATACGTAAATCCTTAACATAGCAATACGTAAATCCTTAACGGATGGTGGCCACACGAGGGATGCCATCTCTGCCAGAATAAAGCTGGGTAATACAGCCGAGCTTCCAATGGATAGGTGGTTGGAGATCGTCCTTGATGAGCACAAGGGAGTCCAGCTTCAAGTTGGAACTGCAGCGATGCCATTTTGATTTTTGCTGTAATTCACCGATGTATTCCAAACTCCATCGCTTCCAAAACTGCTGCAGCAGTTGCTGAACCAATTGGAGCCGGGAAAGTGGTCTTCCAATAAGAAAGTGACCTGGTGTCAAAGGTTCAAAATCCTCAGATTCACTAGATAGCGGAGTCAGAGGACGAGAGTTCAATACCGCTTCGATTTGGGCTAGAAGAGTTCTTCAAAAGTTAATTTGGCGTTGCCAATGACTCTTTTGAGATGGTGCTTAGACGATTTAATACCTGCCTCCCAAAGGCCGCCAAAATGGGGAGAACGAGAAGGAATGAAGTGCCACTGAATACCCAGCTTAGAAGCAGAACGAGTAATGCAATCCTCGCTGGACTTCAAGATCTCGCAGCAAAGAACGGGCTCCCAGGAAATTTCTCCCGTTGTCAGAAAAAATGTGCGAAGGGCAGCCACGACGAGATATGAATCTTCTTAAAGTCAGAATGAAGGAATCTGTTGTTAAGTCAGTGACGAGCTCGAGGTGAATGGCTTTGGTGGCGAAGGAAACAAATAAACACATAAAACACTTAGATGTCTTGCAGCCTCGACCCCTTTTGTCTTTAATCAAAATAGGGCCTGCATAATCTATCCCAACAGATTGAAAGGGAAAAGATGTTTCAACTCTGTTACGAGGAAGATTACCCATGACAGGTGTAATACCTTTCGGAGCAGCACGGAAGCACTTAACACACTGATGAACAATCCATTTGGCCAAATTTCGTCCATTAGTAATCCAGCATCTTTCTCTTAGTGATGCAAGAAGTAGTTGAGGACCAGCATGCAGAAGGCGAAGGTGTTCTGAGGTGATTAACAGTCTAGCTAGTGGATGTTTCCCAGAGATGAGGAGGGGAAATTTCTTATTAAACGAATAGACAGAATTAAGTAATCTACCTCCAACCCGCAGCAAGCCGTCAGAGTCTAAAAACAAGGACAAGGAAGGTAGCTTCGAACGTGATCGAGGATCGTGGGATTGACAAATTTTAATCTCCTCAGGGAACGAGTGGTTTGGAGAAAGTCTAACAAGAGTCAGGAAGGCACACTCAATTTCCGAAGGTGTAAGAGGACCATACATTCGGGCATCCTTAGGACATAGACAATTCTTCTTGAAACGCAATATAAGGGCAACGATGCGATTAAGATGATCAAAATCTGAGAATCTTGAAAATGGGAATGAAGAACATGCAGCAGTGGCAGATATTACATCTAACCTTTTTACTTCCGGAAGATCATGTGGTACGGAAGGCGTTTGGAGAGTTGGCCAGGAAGATTCTTCTAGAGAGAGCCATGGTGGTCCATGAACCCACAAGGCGGAATCCTTCAGCACAGTAGGAGAGACCCCTCTTGAGAGGATGTCGGCAGGATTATTGCCACTGGAGACGTGGTTCCAAACAGCATTCTTGGAAAGGGCCTGGATTTCAGATATGCGATTGGCGACAAACGTGTGTAGGCAATTTGGATGCATTTTCAACCAACCAAGAACAATAGTGGAGTCAGTTCAGAAGAAGCATTGATCAAAGGTAATTTGGAGCGCAGAAGTAACCTGCTGGACTAAGCGGGCGACAGTAAGAGCACCACAAAGTTCTAGTTTGGGAATGGATATAGACTTGAGAGGAGCCACTTTGGCTTTCGAACACTATAAGTTTGAGAAAACAGCACCGTTTTCATCAACAGAGCGTACGTAGATGCAGGCGCCATAGGCTTTGACGGACGCGTAGGAGAAGGCATGTAGCTGTATACTTTTCGGCTCATCGCACATGATACGTCGGGAGAAGGCAACTTCGTTTAGGGCAGGAAGATCACCTTTCAAGTTCAACCACTGAGTGGACAAGGAGCAAGGAATATTATCGTCCCATGAAAGTTTCTCTAACCAAAGCGCTTGCAACATCATCTTGGCCTCAATAGTGCAAGGGCTTAGCAAGCCGATAGGGTCGAAAATCTGAGATATGTCGGACAGAATAGCACGCTTAGTTATTCTTTTTGGAGAGGTAAGAGAAATAGAGAATGTCAACTTATCATCAAGTGGCGACCAATGCAGTCCAAAAGTCTTTGTGGCATCATGCGAACCAATATCAATTAGGATAGGGTGAATGTCAGAGTCCATGAAGTCTGAAAGAATTAGAGGCTCGTTCGAGATCCATTTTCGTAAATTGAAGCAACCAGTTTGTAAAGTAGCAGAAAGGTTTTTGCACGGTACATTTGCTGTGGAGATGTCGTTCGTTCCACTCAACAAATCATCAACGTAGAAGTCTTCTTTTATGATTCGAGAGACCTCAGGAAGGGATTGTGAGCATTCAATGCCCAGTTCGAACAAACATCGAATTGCTAAGAAGCTAGCAGAAGCAGTACCATAAGTAACAGTGTTCAGATTATAGGTTTTGATGGAGTCTTTTGGATCAGGTCTCCATAAGATGCGCTGCAAGGGTCTTTGAGACTCCTCAACCAAAACTTAGCGATATATCTTTTCTATATCAGCCTAGAGGGTGTAGACATGTTTGCGAAATCGAATTAGAACACTGAACAGATCCTGTTGAATTGTAGGGCCGACCAATTGTAAGGAGTTCAACGATTCACCAGATGTAGTGGGAGCAGAAGCATTAAAAACGACACGAAGCTTTGTGGTTAGGCTATCTTCTTTGAGAACGCCATGATGAGGTAAAAAGCAAGAAACCTCAGAAGATGCAGGGTCGCAAACGGACATATGGCCCAAGTCTTCATATTCTTGCATGAACTGTGTATAACACTGAAGCAAGACAGTGTTGGAAGCAAATTTTCTTTCAAGATTTAGAAGAGATTTTTCAGCTGTTTCGTATGAATCACCTAATACTTTTGGAGCTTTATTAAGAGGAATATTGACAATAAATCGACCACTAGAATCACGCTTGGTATGGCTCTTGAAGTGAGATTCACACTCGTCTTCTTCCAAAGTGCGTAGCTTAGGGGTAACAAGTTCTTCCATTTTCCAGAAATTTTACAATTGCTCTTGAATGCAAATAGAGCTACGACTAAAATTACAACGAATGTCTGTGGAGTATTGCAAGGAAACGAACCAGCTACAATCCATCCAAAATGAGAAGCTTGCAGAATAGGCATTCTGGGTCCAAGTGGAATGTGCCGAGTGAGAACAATTTGCCAGAATGAATTTACTCCAAGGAGAATGTCGAGTTTTTCCAGGGACATTGAAGTGAGGATCAGCCATCTTCAGGACATGAGGAATGTTCATGCTGGCAAGATCAATTGGTGTATTGGGCAGATGGCTAGAACTCTGAGGAACAACCAAACATTGAAATTTCAGGCGATAATTGGACACTCGAGAGTGCAAAAGAATTTCACAACGACAGTGGACACTGGTAGTAGAATTGGTGATGCCCTGAACTTGGATGTTGACTGGAGTTTGAGGCAGCTGGAGCTTCTTACACAGAGAAGAAGTTACAAACGAAGTGCTGCCACAATCAAATAGAACTCTTGCCTGATGAACTTGACCATGATGATCAACAACATTCACAACAGCAGTGGAGAGAATAGCACATTGTTCACAAGAGGACAACGCCGAGAGGGTGACTGTATCATTTTCAACAACTGAGTTCTCAGGGGTGGTTATGGGATCAAGATGTAGAAGAGTATGATGTCTAGCTTTGCACTTATTACAGCTGTGCTTAGAGCACAGTTCTTAGCGAAGTGACCTTTAGAAAGGCAATTTATTCAGCATTTTAAATTTTTTACTTTGGCAAAACGTTCCTTGACAGGCATAGATTTGAAAATGGAACAAGAGTACAAGGTATGATCTTTATTGCAGACAGGACATGAGGACGACGTCGAGACGAAACTTCTTGACGTGGCGGATCGTTCATTTGTGGGTTTAGCATGTCTTTGTTCCAGAGTGTCCAACAAAGAGGCCTTGTTTTCTAGAAATTTAATGAGCTCATCAAATGAAATTGGATCAGAAGTAGCAGTCTTGTTTTCAAACTCTTTTACATTGGTGTTATCTAATTTGGAGTTGATAAGATAGACAAGGAATGCATCTCTCTGATGCTCTTTATTGATCAAAGAATCCAGAAATCGAAGATTTTTCTTAGCTGAATCAATCAAGGTGCGTAGTTTGGCAGATGATTCCTTGGAAATGGGATCCAGATCGAAGATGGCCTTCATGAGGTTATGAATTAGTACTTTTCGATTGTCATAGCGATCATGAAGACTGTCCCAAGCAATAATGTAACTGTCACCAGTGAAGGTGAGATTCTTAACAACCTCTGCAGCTTTGCCAGCCAGCGAGGCACGCAGGTAATGAAATTTTTGTATATTGCTGAGTTCGCTATTTTCATGAATGAGGCTCGTAAATAAGTCTTTAAAGTTCAGCCAGTCTTCAAATTTTCCACTAAATTCTGGTAGTTTAATGGTAGACAACTTAATTAAAGTAGATGACGAATTAGAATGACGTGAACTGCGAAGCGAGCTTGCAGAACTGGAGGGGGAGGTTGGGGAAGGCATGCTTCTACTTAACAAATGCTCAGCATTAGCAAGTACATTAAAGTACTTAGCTTCAAATTCTGCGGATTCAGAGTCGTTGTCGTTTGTTTCATCTGCGTCGATCTCTTGTTGATTTTCCTCAAACGAAGCGAGTAATGGTTCCACGTTGAACAGCCGTTTGCGTAATTGAATAGTGTCCAAGGCATTCAATGGCGTAGAGGAAGGATTTGCAGATGAGAGTTCTTGCACATAGGATTCGAAACGAGCCAGCTTAGCTTTGATGGTGGTACGTTTTCTCTTAGGATCCATTGTGTTTGATGAAGCCAGCAAATTGAAGCAGTAGGAGATGCGTAGAGACAAGATGGCGGAATGGCGGGAAAGGCACTAATGATGGCGAGAAACATGATCAGTGTTGAACAAACGACAGCATGGAATGGCGAGAAACAGTCAAAAAACACGAAGAAGTCAGTACACCAAAGTGGAAGAAAGAAACATCACGATGTTCTCTCAGCAAAAACACACAGTCAACAGTTCGAAGGACCAGGAGCAATGATCAACTGCGTTCATGAAAGCAAAGCACTCGAGAGAGATAACTTCGATAGTTGCAAATATTATCCGGCTCGAAGGACCAATATGTTTGTGTTAATTATGATGACAGATTTACGAAAGTTTGTACCTGCGATTCATGAACTCATAGATGTATAGTTGGCGAAAGAAACGATGGCAAACAAGTGAAATGCGAGAGCAAAAAACTTACGATGTTTATTCGATGAAAGCTACAGTACGAAGAGGGAGAAAGAACAAGTAACGCCACCTAGTGGCAAAACTGAAAAACAGCAATACGTAAATCCCTAACAGTATGAAACAAGAATGATTTTACCGCCAAAGCGGATAAAGGGAGCACATTTTCATGTTAGAGCATAGTACATGGATATATTGAATTAATCAACATTTTAAAACACTTAAGAGAAAATAAATAAATATGCAAACTAAATTGTAAATTACTATTTAAGTAAGCTAAAGTATAGAGAGAATTTAAACGAATAAAATTGAAGAACTGAAAGGTAAATGAAGAGGGTGAAAACAGACTTTGAAAAAGTTAATTCGTTTTCAAGTTATCGTAATAAATACTAAGATCCCTATAGCATGGCTGTAAAATCAAAATACAAGCGCTTAATATCCTTATCCTATTTATATTCACGTATGCATAGCTTTCTGCCTATAAAGAAGTTTAGAAAAGCTATAGGAATAAACTTTTGAACTATCGCTGATCATCACGACGTTATCGAAGATATCGAAGTGCCGACCGATCGTGTTTAATTTTGCGATCTAACTTCTTAAAAGAAATTAAAATATTCAGAATCGTTCCTATAAATTAACGAATCCTTTTAATTAATTAAACAGCATATAATCAAAATATTTCTCCATTTAAAAAGCAATCTTTTTAATAATTATCTATAGATTATCTAGGCCAGCAGTGGCAATTTTATCGTCGGCCATTTTCCTTTCCTCCCTTGCTCGACTGTGATTGGATAAAGGCTGTCCGTCAGTTGAGAAAAGTTGAACATTTTTCAATGCTATCCGGCAGAGGCAATTCTCAATGCGTTCACGGAAGTGAATAAACTGCACATGCGCAGTTATGTCCGTCGCCATCCGTCCGTCACTTGACCGACCAGTGTGAACGGGCCTTTAATCCTTCCAGAAACGAAAATTTGATGATTAATCCCATAATTCCTTCCAGAACTCGGGCCTGTTAAAAATGGATTCTTCCAGGATTTTATCAACATTTTGCGTAAGCTACTGCAGTAGGCAATGATTCCTGTTTATTTAATAGGGATTTTGGGCCCAAGGAATAATTAATTCAAAAGCATTCCTCAAAGTTGTTCCGCGTATAACTGTACAAATAGACACGAAAAAGGATCAGGAATGACTTTCCACAAGCATAAATCAAAAATACGTAACTGAAATGAAAATACGTAACTGAAAGATGAACGAAACGAAATTGAAATTGAAACCATGAACGGGAAATTGTTTCTAAAATATAATAAAATACTTCAAATACAAAGTTAACGAAAAGATAAACTTATCAGTCCGTGATTGACGTGTGGAAGAATTATTAATCAGCTACCCTCATGTTTAGCCAGGCGTTTTGCATCGTCTTCACTCACTTTCGGCCATGACGGTTCTGGGAGGCGAAGCTTCCCAATTGGCTTCAATTATGGCGGAAGGTTTCGTGGTGAAATATTTTATTCCCTATAACGAACTTACCAGCCTTCGCGACTTACGCTTTAGTTTCCTGCACTAATTTTTTTTTCTTCATGCAATTCGACTTAAAAACTCGTGATTCGAGAAAGATACGTTGAAATTAGTTAGCTGAACAATATATTTGCAAGCCACTGGACAACAATTTTACAAAATCACAAAAGTACATACAGGGTCGGGCCACCTGCTAGTATCCGGAATATCCACCTTTGGCGGCAAGCACAACAGCTAGCCGACTTGGCAGAGAGTCAATAAGTCCTCGGAAGGTGGTTGCAGGTATCTGGGACCATCCGGCGATCACTACATCCCGTAATTCCATCGCCGTGCGTGGTGGAGGGTCCAGCTTGCGGACATGGCGATCGAGATGGTCCCACAAATGTTCAATGGAGTTGAGGTCCCGGGAGTTAGGTGGCCATGGGAGTAGCTTGAATTCATCCTCATGTTCCTCGCAGTATGGCAGGGAGCATTGTCCTGTTGAAAGGTGCTGAAAGGTGCCATCACCCTGAGGAAACACTGTCGACATGAATGGGTGTACCTGGTCTGCGACGATCGTTAGGTAACGAACAGCATTCAGTGTATCCTCCAGTGGTATCAGTGGACTCAGACCATATCACGAAAACATCCCCCAAAAAGTCACACCTCCCCCACCAGCCTGTCGTCTGCCAACGATGGTGTCGGGATGCCTGTTCTCAGATGCTTCCCGGCGAATTCCCCTTCGCCCGTCCACTCTGTTCACCAGAAACCGCGATTCGTCAGAGAAAGCAACCCTTTGCCACTCGGCCGAGGTCCAATGGCGATAGTCCATTGCGAAATGGAGGCGTTTTCGGCGTCACAGACGCCAACATGGGTGCTGTTACCATACGCCTGCTCCGGAGCCCCAACCTCAAGAGGAATTGTTGCACTGTCTTGGTGCTGACACGCCTAGTGGCCCCACTGTTCATTTGCTGTGTCAGTTGCTCAACAGTGGCATGCCGTTTGGTCCGTGGGGCCCCACAGTTACCTCTTCGGTTGCTCGAAACTGTCTGGTTCGTCCAGTCGCGGTACACCTTCACAACGGCAGCCCTAGAGCAGTTCACAAAGGTGGCCGTTTCTGAAATGCTGCCCCAACCCTTGGCCCGATAGCCAATGATCATCCCCTTTTGGAGGTCCGACAGGTCACTTGCTCTGCCCATGACGACGACAATTGCTGTGTTAACGGATGCTACTACACGTCTGCTGTTGTCAGCTTTTAATGATATGCAATGATTTTTCCTCTGCATACCATGGGACGTTCCAACATGTTCGAGGAGAGGTGGTCATATTAATGTGTCCCGACCCTGTACATAAATATAGACGGAAAACTGTTATTTCAAAATTTGAAGCGCCTTTCTCGAATTATGAGTTTGTAAGGCAATTTAAGTAGATTTGCGTGAAAAAATTTTAGTGCAGGAAACTAAAGCGAATGCCGCGAAAGCTGGCAAGTTCGTTATAGGGAATAAAATACCGCTTTCGGGGGCTATCTTGAATATACGTCATTGGTCGAAATGCCGAGGCCAACGAGAGACAGGCAAGGGCACTCAAAAGTCACATGATCATCGGGGTCCGGGCAACAAACGAAAAAATACTGATTGTTAAAATCCAAGCAGGAGACAATGAAGGATGAATTGTTGGCCGGACCCCGATGATCATGTGACTTTTGAGTGTCCCGGCCTTTCTCTCGTTGGCCTCGTCGAAATGCATTGTACGTTCAAGCCATAATATTATGGTTCCTTTTACGGTTCAAGCTAAAGAATGTGGGTAATTCCTGCAATTATTGTAGTTTTAGCTTTTTGGTTTTTGCCTGTTCCTTCCGCATAGGAAACAGACAAACATTATGACTTGTTTTTTTTTATTGGGCATGGGTTCAATTAAGTTTTCATTTTTTGTCTTCTATTTATGGCTTATGATCTTACAATCTTTTGGATTGTCTCAGCTGCTTACTTTTAATAAATCTTATTTTGATAATAAATACCTGAAGCTATTTTCCTATTCGATTAAAATATACACTACCCTATCAAAAGTCATGGGACACCATCGCTTTAATAGAAACACTCAAAAATATACATATTTTTGTATCTTGTTGGTTCACCTTTTGCTGCTATCACAGCTTGTACTTTCTGGGGCATACTGTCCACAAGTTCTTGATACGTTTCGACAGGTAATTTTCGCCATTCTGCCATAAGTGTCTTGGACAGTTCGGTCACGGATTTCGGGCGTCCCGCACATGCGCGCAATCGACGTTCCAACACGTCCCACAGATGTTCGATGGGGCTCAGATCGGGGCTCTGTGCAGGCCAGTCAAGTTCATCATACCATGTGCCTACAGCCCTTGCTTTATGCCAAGGTGCGTTATCGTGCTGAAACAGAAAAGGGTCATTGCCAAAGTGCTGCCAGAGAGATGGGAGTGCTGCGTTGTCCAGAATGTCTTGATAACGCTCTGAGTTTAGATGTCCGTCCACAGAAACGATTCCACTCAACCCATATCATGAAAAGCACCCCCACACCATCATCGACCCTCTGCCGAACTTCACCGTGGGCACAGCACAGCTTGGCAGATAACGTTCGCCATACTCAAACCATCCATCCGATTGCCAGATGGTGTAGCGGGACTCATCACTCCATTCAACCATTCGCCATTGATTCGGAGTCCAATGTCATCGCTCTTTGCACCATTGCATTCACCTCGCTGCGTTGCTAGTGCTGATGTGAGGTTTGTGGGCTGCCGTTTTGCCATAAAATCCTATTGCATGTAGTTCCCTGCGAACAGTCGGGGTACTCACAGATGTTCCCGTCAATTCTATGAACGATCTTTTCAGTCCATCAAGCGATGTGTGACGGTTTGCAGTGACCACTTTTCGAAAAGTCCTTTGGTCTCTGGGCGACATGATTTTGGGTCTTCCAGTCCTAGGCGGAACACTTGTGGTGCCTTTCTCTTTCCATGCCCGGATGACGTTTTGAACGGTCGATTTCGGGATGTTTAGGAGAGTTGACGTCTCTCTAACAGTTTTGCCTGCGAGATGGCACCCAACAATCGTATCTCTTTGGAAGTCTGAAAGCTCTTTTCTTTGAGACATTCTTACAGCATTCACGCAAGCATCATCTCATAATAGCATACTTTCTGTTATGTAGTACTGGGAAGATTGCCAACAGTAAAATTGCAAAGGAATGTCTCATTTTCATTCAAATCAGGGTTGTCCCATGACTTTTGATAGGGTAGTGTATTATTTGTTTACTTTCTAATTCAGACTAAAGGATTTATCATAGATAAATAAAGAACGTAAGAACTATTGCGGAATTAAAAAACCACAACGCCATCAATTAAATAATAATATTAGACGAAGTACTACTATTAACGATCACTAAGCTTTAATATACGAGGCGTATCCAGAAAGTAAGTTTCCCTATTTAAAAAAAAACAAAAAATTCACACTTACAGGAACATATTTATTGGCAACAAGTGCAGCAATGTTTCAGCTATTTTTCAACATAGCCACCACCAGAATTGAGACACTTGTCGTATCGTGGGATAAACTTTTGTATTCCCCTGTCGTAGAACTCTGCCGCCTGTGTATGGAACCAGCGTGTGACAGACGTCTTCAGCTCTTCGTCGTTGCCAAAACGCTCACCGGAGGACAGGAATTTCTTGAGGTGCAAGAAAAGGTGAAAATCGCTGGGAGCAAGATCAGGGCTTGAATTTCGTCTTGACCGGAGATTCACTATGCTGCCAATGCATTGACTGCTGCTTGGTTTCCGGGGTGATGTGCGAAATCCAAGTCTCATCGCCCGTGACGATCCTGTCGAGGAACTCGTCGCCGTCATCGTGATACCGTTGCAGAAATGTCAATGCTGCTCCTAAGCGTTGAATTTTGTGTTCGGGTGTCAGGTTTTTCGGCACTCACCTGGCACACAATTTTTTGAACAGCAGGTACTTAGTGACAATCTCATGCAACAAGGATCGCGATATCTGCGGAAAATGGGTGCTCAGCTCCGTAATCGTGAAGCGACGGTTCTCCATCACGCGCTGCCGCACAAGCTCAACAAGATCATCATTGATGAGGGATGGTCGCCCACTGCGCTCTTCATCATGGACACATTGACGACCTTCGGAAAACTGCCTACACCAGCGACGCACCATCTGCTTACTCATGATGTTCGGCCCATAGACCTGACAGAGCTGACGATGAATTTCAATTGGCGCAATGCTTTGTGCATTCAAGAACTTTATCACCGATCGAACCTCGCAGGCGGCGGGAGAAGAAATAAGAGCTTCCATTTCGGACCATTGCTACAACGCTACTGGCACGAGGCGGGACCTGTCCGGCTGGCATATGATTGATACGTCATAGATCTGTTACGCATGCGCAATTGACACGGCTAATCACGTTTACTTTAAAGGGGAAAACATCGGGAAACTTACTTTCTGGATGCGCCTCATATTCAGTATTAACGAGAATAAGAAGTAATTTATATTCCCCTTACAAGCATACATACCAAATTCGCCAGACGTAGGTGGTTCGACGTCCTTAGCAATGCTGACACTCCTGTCTCTAAACACTTTAAAGGATGTCAGCCTCTATTATTCTTCGCAATAACTTCCATAACAAAAAGAAAGAAATCAGTTCGAGTCTTTTCTTATTTGGAAATTCAATTCTCTAATCCTTAATGGCATTAACCTTAGCAAGGCACTATTTCTTCATTACCTTTCCTATATTCCCCTCCCACACCAGCTATTCCCTAATTTGTCTAGGCCCTTGTCTATTCCTTTCTATAATTCTTCCTCCCCCCGCCTATCTCTTATCAGTTTTTCCACGTTCTTTATGTTCAGCTTTTTCAAATATTTCCTCTTTTTTCAATGTTTTTTTTTCTATATTCTTTCATAATTTTCCTCTTATGTTCATTTTTTGTCCGGCCTTGTATTCTTTGGTTGCAGTAGGACCTGCTTATGGGAGTTGCTTTGATCCGGAGCTCTTATATTCGACTGTTTCATTCCTAGTCTCTTTCAGTATTTTTGTCATTTTGATTCTGTATGTGTTATCTTCAATACAAAAGTTGGCAGATGCAGTCAGGAGATCAGAACACGCGTAGCGATAGCTAAACTAGCATTTTGCTCAAAACAGAAGCTGTTTACAAACCTAAGCATTTCCAAAAATCTACGTAAACGGTTGATCAAGACCTATGTTTGGTCACTGGCAATGTATGGATCGGAAACTTGGACCATAAACAAACAGGACCAAAAAAGATTAGAGGCGCTTGAGATGTGGGGCTGATGCTGCATGAAAAGAATCAGTTGGACTAAAAGTATACGTAATGAGGGGGTACTGCAGCTGATTGGAGAAGAAAGAGGCATTATTAAAGCAATTAAAAATCGCAAGTTAAAATGGATGGGACACATGCTCCGACACGGAGGAGTACTGGGAGACGTGATGGAGGGCTACATTGAGGGAAAGAGACCACGAGGACGACCCCGGATCACATGGACCAGGCAGGGGGTGAAGGACACGGGATGCACAAATGGAGAACTCAAACAAAAGGCTTATGACCGGAAGACATGGAGGGCACTCTGCATAGGGGCGAACCAGTCTGAGGACTGATATACTGATGATGATGATGTGTTATCCTATCGCATTTTTTTCGCTGTCCCCTCCCATTGATCATCTTTCTTGTTCTATCCGATCGCATCTTCTAATTCATTTCCAGGCTTCCCATTTGTTGCCTCCAATACCTACTTCCCCCTCCCTCTACCTTGTCTATATACATTTTGGTGTGATTGTCGACATATGCATCTTGGCGACATCTGTTGGCAATTATTCTCCTTATATATAGATTCGTAAGGAACAAAACTCATTGCGACATCTGTTAACATTATATTTTTGCTGGAACCGGTTGTTGTTTTTTTCCCGTTGGAATGAGCCTTTTTCCCGCAAAAAAGTATCCTATATGTTGACTCAGGTACTAAATAACCTTCACACCCCAATTTCAACTAAATTCCTTCAATAGTTTTGGTGCCAACCTCTAACATATAAACACAGATAAACAGACAAAAATCCTAAAAAACATTGTTTGAGCTTCAGTATCGTTTATAATACAAGTAGCAATCATTTTTTCTAAAAAAAAATTAATGTATATTTTTCGCCTCGCTACGATTTTATTATACAGGGTGTAACGTAATTCAGGGACAATAAGTACCTAGCGTGATCCTTTGCATGATTACAAACTTAAAGGTCCTTATGCAAAATGTTCAAAACTCAATTGTTAAGGGTCTAAACATCACGCGAAGTTTGCTGAAAACCTGTCGAAAACGTCATTTGATCTCAACAATTGCCGACGATTTAATTGTAATCGCCCTTTGAAAGTAATGAACTGCTGGTGCGGAAAGTTCATAAATGACGTAACGACGCAATTTAAATTTTGAGTTTTCGACATTTTCGATAAGGAACTTTGAGTTTTAAATAAAAGACTTTTCGAGAGTTGGCAAAAAATTGCACAACCACCAGAAAAAATATAAAGGGAAAGAAATGTGGATAAAAGTAATAAGATAAAATAAATAAAAGACTCTTTGACCATAAGAGTCTTTTTTGTTGTGGTCAAAGAGTCTTTTATTTATTTTATCTTATAACTTTAAGTTTGTAATCATGCAAAGGATCACGCTAGGTACTTATTGTCCCTGAATTACGTTACACTCTGTATACAGGGTGATTATAAAGTCACGATACATTTTGGTGAAAAATCAGTTTTATTGCAGCAATTCCCAGTATGCATCAACCAGATATCATACCAGGACACATTCTTAGTACATTTCAGTGTGTCCCCCTTGCACATCCCGGCACAGCTCCCAGAACATTGCGCAACATAGCCGGTGTAATGTCCTCCACCGCGGCTGTAGTACGCTGTTTCAGCTGTGCAATGGTGGGTGATCTTGATCTGGTACACTTTGGACTTGATAAAACCTCACGCAAATTCATGGGGGTCAAATCTTGAAGCTCACAGTCTTTGCGAGCCCCGACCAATCCATCTGCCTGGGAATGCGCAATTCAGGTAGTCCCGAACGACATTGGCAAAATTGGGTGTGCCCCATCCTGTTGGAACACAACGGTATCCAAAATCCCATCATCTCCCACTGTGGCTCCAGGAATTGATCCAACATGTCGAGGATATTACACCGGCTATGTTGCGCAATGTTTTCCGGGCCACGGTGGAACGCTGGGAGCTGAGCCGGCATGTGCAAGGGGGACACACTGAAATGTACTAAGAATGTGTCCTGGTATGATATCTGGTTGATGCATACTGGAATTGCTGCAATAAAACGATTTTTCATCAAAATGTATCGTGACTTTATAATCACCCTGTATATAAATCGTCTTCTAGCACTCCTTTCATTACTTCAGGATAATTCCTTAATTTAGAGAACTATCTTCCCTGCTTTGACAAAGGATATCCTCTATCCAAAACGTCAGGTTTTTATTTTTGCTTTATTTTATTACTTATCCATTTTTTTTTTACTAATTTTTTGAATAATTTTAAAAACCGTTAAGTTAAAATTTATAAATAATTTTAATTCCTTAAGATTGATAGCACTCAGAAATAAATATAATTTAAATATTAATTCATAAAATACACGTATAAAGTAAATAAGCTACTGTAAGTATATAAAATTTATTAGAAGGAACCAAGATGTTATTGAACTTCTAAAATATTCCCCATCGATTTATCATCAGCCATGTCGTTTGAAAAAATTCCTTCCAACGATGAGGATGTTGGCGATGACATCAGAAGCGAGTGCACGGCATCCTTTACAGAAACTTTCTGCCCTCGGAAGTGTGAATTCTCGCTCAACTTCCCAAGCAAGTTGTCGACGTTTTCTCTAACGAAATTTCCGTCGGGCGGCATTCGTTCACAAACAAAGGAGCCATTTCTCTTGATGCGATTGGTTGGGAATGGAGTGCAACGACTGCACAGCCGACAACTATAGTCTCGCCTTCAAATGACTTGATTGACACTCGATTTGACACTCGGCTACATCTCTCGCGACAGAAAATGATTGAGAGGAGAATAAGTCTGGGAGTAAAAAGGGAAGGAGGAATGGGAGAATTTATTGGGAGCTTTGACAGCCGTGATCAAGCTGTAAGTGTCAGAAGATTGGCAAACAGACGCCTGTTCGGATCTTTAAACCTTTGTCTCTATAATATCCCCACAGCATACAGCTTCTACTATACCATACAAACTCTGAATGCAAGCACACAAAAATCACAGTTTGTTTTTTCAATGATAATTTACAATCTTTAAATCGGAGTACCTAGACATAAACAATGCAATCACACCTCTGATATTCGCGCTTCGTAATTCGCAAATTCATAGATCCGCGAAAATTTCATTGAACTTGTTTGCATCTTCGATTTTTTCGCACATCTGAGAAATTCTAGGAAAACCCAATAGAAGTGTTTATGTTTACTTTTCGTAGTAATTTATAAGTTTCCATGCCTTAAGCTTTCCATGCTCTGCTAGTGTGACAAATGTCCGTTAGGCGATATTGTATTTTATTTTTACATCAAAACATTTGTTTTTTTAAGGGTAGTGTATTAAGCTAACTTTTAAATGAAATTAAATGTTTGGAAGCATGACTGAGGTCATATTAGGGGTTAAACTATAGAAATATGCACATGTTACCATTTTTAGTGGCTCTATCAAACATACGCGAATCCTCATTTGCGACGGGCTCTGGAACTTAACCTCGCGAATGTCCGAAACCTGTATAGTAAAATTCCGTAACAACGTACCTCACTTTAACGTACAGAGATCATGCTCTGTGTCTGGTAGACTAGACGGCAAATGGTTCACTACGAGCTGCTATCAACTGGCCAAACCATAGCGATACGCTACTTTTTGTGTACATTATTTTGTTTTCCGGAATTAAAAACGGCAAGAACTTTTGTGGTTACCTAGTAATATGTGATATGTCATTCTTTCAGAAATGCTGAGAATTTCACTGAGAAAGGAAAGAATAGCGAATTCTTTTTGATTTCCTAAATACTACGTTCGAGAAAAGACAATTCTCGGATTAAGAAAAAAACTGGGCTAAAAACTGGGGATAAAAAGGAGGTTAAAATAGATAAAAAGGATAAAAAGTAGGGGATACTTTTATCTCTTCATCCGCTACTTTTTAACCCCAATGTTTTAACCTCAATTTTACCCCCACTTTTTATCCCTCACTTTTATCAAACTCCCTTCTTTTTGGTCCTACGTTTTATCCTCCTCACACTTTTTTTATCTACATTCTTATCTCACTTTTAAGGGGACGAATTTCCTTGAACTCAGGACTTTTACTACTTTTCTGTACTTGGGGTGATTACATTCTTGCTTATAATAAAACTGTTAAGTTTTTCAATTATTTTTGAATTATTGGTTTGGTTATTAGTTTCTTGCTTTTTTTTCTTTTATGGGTTCACATAAACATTTTCGAATTACTCATATTTCTGAATTTTAATATTAAAAGATTTTGAAGGCAAACAAGTAACTTCCTCTACTTTAATGCCGTCGCCTGTTGCTGCGTTTTCCACATAACATTATCATACAAAACGGTGTAAATCTTCATATAGGAGACATGGATGTAATTGCTGATTACATTTTCTTTCAAGTGGTAAATGTGATTTATAATTTCTTCCATTGGTGTAATATTCTCGTTACTCTGTACGGATTTGAAGCCGGAGGCAGAAGCGCGAAAGAGCGTGAAATGTATTCCTATCTCCCTCAAATAAGGCCGCTCTAATTATTCGCTCTGCTTGACAAATCGGAAATAAGTGGATGAAGGTATCTGCGTCATCTAAATTATCCGAACCTCTAGATTTACAAAAAGCCTTCAGGAGATGGAATACGTTCATCTTCTGTTTCCTTAAACTATATAAGCATGATTAGTCATATCTATATTTTATAAAAGTGATCGTATGTATGTGTGTTTGTACTCTATGCAAATCCACACCGTTTATCATAAAGACACAAAATCTTTTACAATAATTCTTTAAAACCAAGAGAAAATTATTGCAAATATTAAAACCTATGATCCAACACTTTCCCTCTTACCTCTCCCTTCCCCCCCACAAATGTGAAAAACGGCGTTTGTGGCTAATAGATGGCGCCATAAAACTACTTTGTTATTGGCGGTCTTGGCGATTGGGCTAAATGCATACGAAAAAATGCTTTAATTTATGACACCACTTAAAATAAGATAATATATATTTCATTTTATATAAAAGTGAAGAATCAATGACACATCGTAATAATACCTAGATCTTTATTTACAGTATGTGATCAAAAGTTCAGGGACACATCTCATAAATCATGGAATGTGCCAAATGTCGCCTGACAATGACATGTAAATTATTTAAATAGCATCACACATCTTCAGACACATATCTGCTTCGTATTATAAAAATGTGGGTCGTTCAAAAGAGCTCAGCAACTTCCAACGTGGAACCAACATAGGATGCCACTTGTGCAACAAGTCAGTGCGTGAGATTTCCACCATCAACAAATACCCCGTATAACTATAGGCAGCGTGATTGCGAAGTGGAAGACCCAGGCAGGCCCGTTCTTAGGCATACGCTGACTACGCATCCGCGTAGGGCCCCGAACGTGAGGGGGCCCCCGTGAGGCGCCCTCGATCCCCCGGGTTTTTTTTTAATTGGCACTGCAGCCGTCTGTGTCACTCACGTTACCTTCCTCATCCTGAAATTTATCATCCTGAGTTGAATTCGGAGGCAGGGGAAGGGAAGCAGCAGGGGGCGGGGCTTTGGGGCGGCAGACAGGAAATCGGGGGCGTGGCCGTGGGAATGGGAAAGTATAAATAGCGATCGCTCAGTCTGGCTAAACCATTACACATTGTGGATCGGTGGCGGAAGGACGGTGCATTTTGAGGCTGTCATTATTCTTTGGATTATTAGTTACAGGAAAAATTAGTTTATCACATAGGCCCTACATCTTGTAGCATGGAACTACTCCGAGGGGGCGAAAAAGAGACGCAGGGAGATGACCTCGTAACGTAACAGGAAAACGTCTCCTTGGTCTAATTTCCACGTATTTTCGCAGAGCTTCCCCCGCGTAGGGCCGCATAACACCTAAGAACGGGCCTGAACCAGGGAGCAGCAACTACGAACTAGCAGACCCAAGAAATTGACATCAGAAATTCTAAGGGAAATCCTAGCTTCTTATTACCAAAAACTGGTGGAAAGTCTTCCTCGGAGGGTGGAGGCTATCATTAGAGCACAAGGAGGGGAGTGCCACCCCTTACTAATTCCTGTTATCTAAACCTTGCGATGTAGAAATGCTCGTCTCCCTAAACTTTTGAACATATAGTGTACATCTTACGCTCATAGATGGCGACACCTCCTTTCAATTTATTTTGGCGATACCTGTTTGATATTTCATTTACAAATAGCTCGGGTAACGCCGGTTGCTTCAGCTAGTTAGCGTATAATATGAGGAGTTTGAAAAAATGGATTTTTTAAAATAAAGAAATATAATATAGCAGGATATGAGCCTATATAAAACTTTAAAAAATGTAAATTGTAGGTAAATGAATTGAAATTAAATGCCATTCCAGGAGTGTAGCATCATTAACGTCAGATAAGACTAACGCGATTGTTTCCTTGCAGCAAGTCCCCGTTGTAACGCGCCCCGATTTAATGCGAATTCGAAGGTTACGGGATATGTCCGGGGCTTTTCCCGGAATGTGATAAAATTCCCATTCACAATATATATCATGTGAATGGAATTGTAATAAGACGAGCTGTTCAAGGGAGAACTTTCAAAAAAGGGTTTATGCATTTTTTTTTACTACAGAGACAGAAAAAGAGAGGGAACGATTACTAAAAGGCAACAACAAAACAGCGGCATCAGTACCGCGTGTTTTCTTAACAATAATAAATCTTAATGCTAGGTATCAACAATGTTCTGAGAACATTTTGAACAAAATAATTCTCAAGATGAATAAAGCAAATATTCACATATCATAAACAAAAGTGTTGCTTTACAATATATAATGTCGTAGGGAGCGACTACCTTCTTCTTTATTGCCCGGCTTTTTCAAAGTTACCATTCAGAGAGATTACAGCTGCTTCTGTTCATGAACATCGGTGAATCATAATAATAATACATGTACGGACGTTGAGTCAAAAGTAGTGGCCGATCACCGCGCAAACTTTTAAATGGGCACGAGACAGGGACCACTCAATGCTAATCTTCAAAGTAGAGTCCATCATGCTCGATGGTCTTTATCCAACGATCAGCCAGTTGGCGGATGCCCTCGCGAAACCACTCTTCCGGTTTCTGGGCGAAAAAGTCACGCACGGCGTCTTCAACCTCACTGACATTGGCGAAGCGCCGTCCAGTAGGAAGTGCGCTATAGACCGGAAGAGATGGTGCCAGGTCGGGGCTGTATGCTAGATGTGGCAGAACCTCGATTTTTTTCCAGTTGTGCTTGCACGGGTGTCAGCTTGACCTTTCCCATGGTGTGCAGATGTCGAACCACACTAGATTGTGATGTCCCAATGTCCGCCGCTAGTCCACGGGTGGTGCTACCTGGGTTGGCTTCCACTTGTTGCCGTAGGGCTGCGTCATCCACTTCTTTGGGTCTTCCGCTCCTTGGCGCATCTACCAGGCCCATTTCTCCAGACGACAAGCGTGAGAACCACCGTCGTGCTGTCCGTTCATTGGTCACACGCTGACCTTCCACCCTGCAAATTTCTGCGGCTGCTGTTCGCGCACTGGTCCCCTTTTTCCAATAGTGACAAAGGAGCCCGCGTATCACCAATTATTCTGCCATATTTTTACACTGGCTGACGCTGGTTCAAATTCGTACTGACGTTTCTTCCCACTCTTAATAAACTGCGATATACTCGTGTGGTAATGGTCTTCGCCCAGAATTCGTCAAACTCTACCCCCCCCCCCCCCCTCCCTCCCGAGTCGGCCACTACTTTTAACTCAACCTCTGTAATAGGCTGTAATCATAATTCGTAAATACGAAAGTCTGAAGGCAGAAAAAAGAAGCTGATGAAATTAATAATAAAAATAAAGGGGATGTCTGTAGTCGGGAATAGGCCTGTCAGTCATTGAGGTTGTTCGAAAAGCAAGATAACCATGCTCGTATTTTATTATCTAAAGCCACCAGATAAAGTCTTATTTCCTCTAAGTGAACAAGTATAGAGATCTTCAAAATCCAGTCGTTCAAAATTGGTGTCTGTAATATCCGTGAAAAACTGATAAAACCTGTTGTAATATTAGAGAGAGTCAAATGAAAGTGAGCCAACCCATCCTATGCCCCAACGGTTTCGTCCAGTAACGGTGGCTCTTATTTTTCATCTAGAACGATTAATAAATGTTTTAATCCTGTCGGTTGTTATACAGGGTGATTCAATATCCAATGACAAACTTTTAGGGGAGGTAGTATGGGTGATTCTACGCAAAAAAGTTCATATGAATATGGGTCCGAATTTGAACGATAACTAAGATATGAACAGAAATAAAATGCTGCCACCAAGATCAAAAAGTTAATAACTCAGGTTCTCTAACACCTAGGATAATGAAATTTGGGGGAATTCTAACGAGTAGTTTCCGCGTTAAGCAGTCAAGATCGTAACATGTGCTGGGTAGTACTCGCATATGAATACGGGTTACTATGTTGACTGCGTAACGCGGAAACTACTCGTTAGAATTCGATCAAATTTTAACGGTATACACAGTTTAATGTACCCTATCATTCCACCAAATTTCATTATCCTAGGCGTTAGAGAACCTGAGTTATTAGAGAGTTAGTTTTTTTTCGTTACGAGAATTCAGTTACGAGATATTCAACCAGTGTGCTCGTGCAAAAATTTCTCGTTAACGGCAAATCTGCAATCTTGTGTTTTTTTTCGTATCGAATGCGAATCGAAACAAGCAACGAGATATAATACTAGGGTACAAGTGGCGCCATCTAGTGTCAAAATGGAACATTTTTTAACGTTAGGAAATAAAGCAAGTACGCTAAATTCAACTGTATTACTCTAGGCGAAGTAAAAAGTACTCAGAGGGATTCCATTTTCCATAAATAGATCATTGAAGTTGATAACTGGTTGCTAACTGACTAATTTTGGCGGATAACAAGGCACAAACAGGCACTCGACTAAGCGAGAGAACTAAGATGGAGGATTTTTGGCCGGATGTTCTCGCTATGCACAAACTGCGCATGAACAAAGATCTCGTTACGCAAACGACATTTGCCAACGAGATCGAAAAGTTTTTTCGTGAATTTTTTTCGTAACGTACGAGAATCGTCTAACTTTAACGGAAGTGACAAATTTTTTCGTTTTCGTACGAAAAATTTCTCGTAACGAAAAAAAAAACTAACTCTCTATTAACTTGTTGATCTTGGTGGTAGCATTTTTTTTCTGTTCATATCTCAATTATCGTTCAAATTCGGACCCATGTTCATATGAATTTTTTTGCTTAAAAATCACCCAAAATACCTCCCCTAGAAGTTTGTACATTGAATTTTGAATCACCCTGTAAAGTAAAGCCATACGCATTTATTGCGATGGACGTTGCCAAAGTTGAGCAGCACGAGTTGACATTATCTATAACAGGAGGCTGTTTGACTGCTGTGAAACGATGGAATAAATTCTATGCGGAAGGTAAGGACGGCTGTCGTGACGACTCAAAACCTGCGCAAAGTTACCTGCGATCACAAACAGACAGTTAACGTTGAACAGTTATGCCAATGTTGAACTGGGACGTCTGCCCAAGGCTATTAGAACAAACGGCCAGGAGCGTTGTGGCAGGGTATCATCTTTTCTCCATGGACATCTAACGACCCTTCGAGCCGGATCGCAGAACCAAAATGTTTGCTTTAATCATCATTTTGGTCATGTTCCCGAACAGATAGGACATCTATACATATTATAACTTTTACTTAGTTTTTTGATGATCTATCCGAAGCTGAAGTCAAAATCAAAAAATTCGAAAAAAATTGGCAACCAAAACATTGTCTCCGCGAATACAGAAACGTCATGGTTATCGTTATAGTAACGCCGTACCACGCATTCTCAACTGGTGTTCAGTAAATCCATTCAGATTCTGTAGAGTCGTATTGGCTCACTCTCATTTGACTCGCTCTCAAATGTCTTAATGGTGTGCCTTATAAAAACCCGGGTTACGAAAAGGTAATTTTTTACGCTATTAAGCATTTTGAGGGTGATCCAAAAGTCAGTTCACCTAAAGGTATATACAGGGTGTTTTTGAACTCTGTGCACAAACTACGCAGGGAGAAAGGTGATAACATCTATTTTTTTACCAAAGAGTGGATGGTCCAAAGTTCACAATTAAATCGATACCGGGAATGCAGTTACCAACAATTAGTTGACAAGTGATTACAGTAACTGTTCAAAGGAGCTACCACGAACAGTAATACATGCCTGACATCGTCGAGACATTGATTGGCGAACAGTTTCAAAAATGCCTGGCATGTCGCGTAAATTCCTGGCTGCAACTGCAATTTTGGCAACTAAGTCCTCATCTGAGTTAACAGGAGTCTCATAAACTTGACTCTTCATGTGCCCTCAGATAAAGTAATCCAGAAAAGACAAATCAGGAGACCTAGGTGGCCAAGCAACAGGTTCGCCTCTGCCAATCCATTGGGCCCCTAAAGTTGTATTGGTAATGGGGTGAGTATTTCCAACATTAATTTTGGAATTAAATTTGTTTAATTTGCATGCTGCTTGCATGCATAATTCAACTGGTAATGGGTTGAATTTTTCCACATTTTTTTCCTTGTAGCAATTTAATGGTGAACTCTGAAACATCCATTCTTTGGTTAAAAAAAAATGTTCAGTATGTTATCACCTATCACCCTGTGAGGTTTGTGCACCAAATTCAAAAACACCCTTTACATATAAAATGAAACAATTAAACATACCGACGTCAAAATAATTCTTTAATCATTGCGACCACTGATTTAGCCTACAGTAAATATTCAAAGTGGTCCCCATTCTCCTGCTTTCATTCGTTTGTGCAAGCGACGTCCCACAGTATGATTTGAACGAAAAGGACGATGATTATCTGCCCGGTGCAATAGTCACAATGAATAAAGAATGTAAATTATACACGGTGATCCAAAAGTCAGTTGAACTTTGGGTGAACTGACTTTTGGAACTCCCTTCCATTCTTTATTCATTTTGACTATAGCATCAGATAGATAAACATCCTGCTTTTCGCTCATTTCATCTTGTCGATTTAAAGGATTTGGCTTCAATTGACCTGTACTAAATAGGAGACGTTAACGACGCTCTTCCATGATTAATTTATTGCATTTCAGGAATGTATATTTCAACAGCTATGCTGCCATGACTCATATGTGGATAGCTGTGCTGACGATGAGAGCAAAGCTATTGAAGTGTAATCTATGAAATGAAATAAATGTATTGCGGAAGAGTGTCTTTAACATCTGTTACTTAGGTAAGATTCCACAGTTTCCTAAAAAAAATTTTTCTTTCATCTTGAACTTCTTAATTGATTCAGAACATTATGAGTTTCTGAAATTTGGCAATTTCTTCGTATTAATTAATTCAATTTTATTTCTGCAAACTAAATTGTATTGGTCACTGAAATGTTTAGCATAACCCTGATCACGTATCCTCTTGTCTGGAAAAAAATTGTCCGTGAAAAAAACAACAGATGATGTAGCTTTCCCACTGACTGTGCATCTGAAAATTTCATTTCCATGATAACAATTATCTGAAAATGCTTTTTTTTCTGTAATTATGAGCAGAAAAATATAAATAATCCAAATGTAAATTAATTGATTTACATTAATCCCACAATCATGTTTAATTATGTATGTATGATGTTTTTATTTCCATTTTATTTTATAGAAGAATAAGATTAAACTTACATAGCCGTAATAGAAAAGAAGAGCAAGGAAGGCAATTCCGTAGGAAATGGCAATGGTGAGAAATGAGAGGAAGAGCGAGTGTTTTAGACTCAGGCAATACTTCCGGTAGAGGTCCTCCAATTCCATGATGTCATAAGTTCATTGTCTACACAGGCAAAAAAAAAAAGAAAAAAATGAAATATAAGAATAAATTAATTAAGTTACTAATAAAACATCAAATTTTATAAATTTAAAATAAATTATTAAAAATCCGCAGGAAAGTGATCGAAACAAGCGAGATGTAATAATTATTAAATGCAATAAAAAAGTATTATTTATAATACAATTAATAATATGCACATCAATATATAAACAATAATAAATTAAAAATAATAAATTAATTTAATTAATAAAAGATGCCTTATATTTTTTAATATTGCTTCCTGATTATTAACAAAAAATTTTACCCGTTCTTCCTTTAATCTGGATCTATTTATACACCAGGACTCTTGAAATAGCAAGATAAATAATGGTCATTCATTATTTATGTTTAATGAATATTTATGGCAGTGAGATTTAAAAGGTGCATTAAGGGGAAAAAATATTGCCATCGCCGTTATGGCGGTTGAGATGCTTACCATTAGAACCGACTCTACGCTTTGCGATGTAAAGAAAGCTTAAAAGCTTATATAAGCGGTTTTAAAATATTAAGAACAGCTTTTCATATTGTATAAATGTAGTTTCAAAGTAATTCGTTACTGCTACTGAATGACTCCAACTCCTAACTTGAGATTGATGTTTGAAGAGCGATGTTTTGCAATGGCCCTAGAATATTTTTCTAATTGTTCATAAGTTCTTCAAAGTAAGAATATTGTTCTATTGTAGTTAGCCCTGCTTTAAGATTCTTCTGTATACTGTCATTTTTTGAATGTAATATCATTTTTTTCTAAACAGTGGCAAATCGTGATTTTGTAATGTTTCTATTCTTGAGAACGGTCAACTATATGATGTCTGTTCTAGAAATTTTGGCGTCGATTACTAAGGTTATTTTGCGCCTTTTACACAAGTTATATCTGTACGCAGCCCGGGACAAACAAGCATCCATGCCCACAGCGGGATTCGAACCCACGGCCGGGCGGACTCGAGAACTGGAAAGCCTACACCTCAACTATATGAAAAAAATTACTTAAATATGCATTTTGTCTAATAAAATATGAGATTAATGATATTTAAAATCATTCATTTTTAATTTATAAGCAACTATTATATTGATTAAATATCCCGGAAAAAAAAAGAAAATTATTCTCAATAACGTGCCCATTCCCACAGCTCGGGTTGGAGTTTCTTTGTAGAGAAATTCTTTTATTTCAAGTTTGGCCGAAACTGGTTTAGCCATTTAGAAAATGAACGTCATCTGCTAACAGAAGACTAGACCAAAATAAAAATATAGCTTTTTGATGAAACAATGAAACGTGCTGATGAACACATTAGGCGATCATTCTAGCAGTTTTTGACAATGTTTTGTTTCTCAAAAAAATTCTAGAGTAAACGGGCAAAGGGTTGCAGCAAAAATTTTTGCAAAAAGAGATATAAACGTCCCATGAAATCGAAACCTTTTATACCAGGAGAATTTCACCTCGACACTCAACTCAATTCGTCTTCCACTTTTTTGCGGGTTTTAGCATTTTGTGACCTGAGCTATCCCTGAACCAAAAAAAATTACACAAAGGAAATCGATTTAAATCAGGCTCTGTTAAGATAGCGGAGGCGATAGAATAAAATGTTTTAAATGTCTGCTATCAGCTTATTGCTCTAGAATGAAATGAATTTATCCTGAATCCCTTTTTTTATTTTAGGTCCGGCTTATCGTTTCCGAAATACAGAAAAAAATCAAAAGACAATTAAAAAATTTATTCAATGTAAATAAGAGTGGAATTATTTCTTGTTTATCGTGAAAAACTACTTCAATTTTTTAGAGCGTACTTGTTAATAACCATAATTATCAAAATACAATGGATACAAAAAAATTCTGTATAAGAATGTGAGTTAATGTTCTGTTTTTTACCTATACATTTTATTTTTTGTGTGCAGTTAAAAGTAATACGGATAACTTAATATAATGTCAAAATGATTGATAGAAAATGAAACGCCTTTTCTTTCTCTAATAAAGTTATTCGGGGATAAAAAAACTTCCAAAATGAAAGAATGACGGACGTAGAAGAAAACAAGGATGAGATACAAAAACCCTGAAATTAAACAAAAATTGAACACAGGGTGGTAAGACCCTGACAAACAGCTGACCTATCCTTTGTCAAAGCATAAAAGTAAGTGATCATGAAGAAAACAATTTAGTAAGTAACTTATTAAGTAACTGGTACAAAATCGAAACTCTTTTTGTCAAATCAAGATGAAATGTTTGTAAACTAACTTCACTAAATTTTATAAAGCTTGTAAAAATATATTTTGTTTTTATATTTATCATTTTATTAAATGTTAAAGAAGCAGCAAAGAAACTTATTTTTTAATCCAATATAAAATTATCCAATTTTCAGACAGAGTACAAACATCCATTGACAAATGGTTAGGCTGAAGTTGCGCGATAAGTAAAATTATTAGACATTGCATATATGTACGAAGTAACCTAAAAAGTTTTTGCCGTTTGTGACGTAGCATGGGTTCAGAAAGACAGCAAGAACTCTTTTGGTTATCTTGTACATACCGATTCTCATGTCTTCGGATCTCCTTAAATTCGAAGACATAAGAATCGGTATGTACCAAATCAAAAATCCTTTTTTTATTTATGTGAGTAGAACCTAATCAAAAATGTTTGAACAGTAACAGATAAAACTAGTGCCAACGAAAAGTTGGCCAATTAGCAAGAGAAATGTGCATTGCCATGCCAAAAGTCATGCGGTAGCAGCTTGCAAAGATATTGGTAGATAGTGCAAATGCAAATTCTTTATATGTCTTTATTTAGACAATTATTAATAACATTATTTGAAAAAATGGAAGGGAAAATTCTTCAACCTGGATTCGAACCAGGAACCTCGAGTTTCACGGTACCAGATCATTTGATCGACGGATATTTGACCGAATGGGCATTCGACCGAACGGACATTTCACCGACGGACATAGGACCGAACGGAGATTTAACCGAGGGAGAAGTACCCGTATTTCACTTACATTTGGACATTCGACGTAAAGAGATATTTTCGGCAATATAATTCGTTTAATGAAAAAAAAAGGTTTTCAGAAGGTTATTTTGTCGAACAAATCTTATATATATTATGATACAAACCCGTTTAATTCATTAAGCAAGCATATTGTTTTTATCCATAAAATGTCTTTCTGTATGTCTTTTTAAATGAATATTTTACTTCTATAAAATGAGATACTCATTACTGATGGGCGATATTTGATACTAGTATAGTGTATTAAAAGTTTATTCCATAGAATTCCTTAATCGGATAGTATCAAATGTGAAAATCAACTTGCAACTCTTTCAAAATCATAACACGTGCTCACTTGTGAGTACTAACTAGCACTTGTTACAATTTTGACTGTGTAACTCGGAAACTTCTCTTTGGACTTCAATCAAATTTAAACGGTATACACAGTCTTATGTACCCTGTTATTCCTCCAAATTTCATTAACCTAGGCTTTACAGAACCTGGGTTATTAACTTGTTGATCTTGGTGGCGGCATTTTTATTTCTGTTCATATCTCAGTTATCGTTCAAATTCGGACCCACGTTCATATGAACTTTTTTGCTTAGAATCACCCATACAAACTCCCCTAGAAGTTTGTGCAATGAATTCTGAGACACCCTGTATAAGATTTATTATACAAATCAATCTCCTGGAAACAATTTTTTTTTCTGCATTAAACAAATTATATTGCCCAAAACATCTCTTTACGTCGATTGTCCAAATGGCGGGGAAATGCATGTATTTCTCCGTCGGTTAAATGTCCGTTCGGCCAAATGTCCGTCGGTCAAGTGTCCCTCGGTCAAATGTCCGTCGGCCAAATGACGCCTCGCCCAAGTCGCAGAATTTTTCTCTCCATTTTTTCAAATAATATCATTATCTGATGCTTGGAGGTTCATCTTAAGTTTATATTTATTATTTATTATTCAATTATGTAGATCAATTGCCAATTGGGTTATAGTAGAGTATAATGCATTAATGCCCAATTTGTTTTAATAAACTACAGAAATGCTTATGCTCTCCACAGTTTATTAAACCGTGAAAACCGTGAAAATTCGCAGATTGTCTCAGGTGTGATCTGGCAGTTTGAAAAAAAAGATTAGGCTGCTCAAAACAAGTTGAAAAAATAGTTGAATGAGCAGTGGGCGCCTGACGAATGCAACATAACGTTCTCGAAGTTGTGCGGGCATTAAACATTCTTCGATCTACGGTGTTACACGTATGGAAGGCATTACCACCTATAGTGATACTGATTGTGACCAGTGGCAGACGGCTAGAATCGACAAGCGACATTGGGGCAAATCACATTTACATTCAAAACGGATGTACAACGCATATCTCGCAGGACAGTACAGCGTTCTTAAAATTCCATGGAATATGGGAACGGAAGACCCACCATGAAATATGCACCTGCTTTTAAAGCACGAGACGAAATATTATAAGAAACATAATTTTGATTCAGTATGAAACAATTCTGGAGGCTAGACGATATTGTTTCATAAAGAGTTTATAAGTTAGTTCTGCCATAAAATTTCATGATACAAAATATCATTTTAAAATCGCTAACATACGAATTTGTGGAATCGGATTTACCAATCACTAATGTGTCTGTAATAAATAAATAAATAAATTACTAAATTGAAGACAACGCTTCAATAATTTGATAATTTCGTTGCAATCGGTTTATTTTACTTCATATACAAAAATGTAGCCAAACATTCCTGAAATACATCTATGACTAACACTATACACCACTGGCATCTTCAAACGAACGCACGCACACACACACACACACACACACACACACACACACACACACACACAC
>JAHWFO010100943.1:2750309-2790834 GCA_023313115.1 Rhysida immarginata | reverse complement strand
CACACACACACACACACACACACACACACACACACACACACACACACACACACTTACCAGTTAGCGCTTTTATACCACAGATGGAATTTATCATGGAAGTGCCTTTGGACAGTGTATTTGATTCAGTCCGATTTTCATCTGATGGGAAAAAGAGATAAGTTGCAAGAGGTTTAGGGAATCTTCAAGCTGTTGCTGAAATTCTGAATAATCTTCAAGCTGTGCTGAAATTCCCTGCAATTCTATGCAATTCTCGTTCTGCTCGTCACACAATATCGGTGGCAGGAAATTTGACAAAATCCTTCTATGTTCAGTTCTTCAGGCAAAAATCTGCGGACAGGTGTAAACGATAGTCTTACGATACTACAGAGATCTAGCCAAGAAATTCAATTGCATCCGATTCTTTAATGACATTTTTGTTTGTGTTTAATAAAGGGTTTCGGAAAAAAAATGACATTTTGTGATTTTATAACTTTTTATTATATAGTATAAAGAACTTGGTATTTTTATTACAATGAACAGACAGTATCAATAAAGATAACAGGAAACCACTGATCCACATAAAACTTTTAATCGGACGTATGGGCATTTCGGCAGCCACGCTGCCTTCTTCAGCGTACACAAGGATTTTGTCTGTTCTGATCAAAATCCTTGTGTACGCTGAAGAAGGCAGCGTGGCTGTCGAAATGCGCTTACGTCCGATTAGTGGATCAGTGGTTTCCTGTTATCTTTATTGAAGTTCGTCCACAGTGTCCGGCTCCAGTTCTCTCTTAAATTTTAGACAGTATCAAATTTGAGGCTATGAGTGCAATAGTGGACCAACCCACAAAAATTGTCATTTTTCGTTTATTTGCAGAATTTAAATCTTTAAACGTATATCTATGAACTGCAAAGCGGACTAAGCCACATTTTGCAATAGATCGCTAGATGGCAACATGAAAGTGCTTTTGCCTTCTCGTATTTTGCGTGCTCGCTCAGAAGTAAAGTGGACTAATCTCAGTTGATCCAACCACTGCTTTAAGTGTGTCTTTCTTTAGTTTAAGACTGTGACTATAATTAAACATTTTGCAAATTTGTGAATACTATTATCTGAGTGATATGAATGTATTTGAAGGTCAATACTATTATTAATTATTACATTTCCATGAAAAAAGAAAGAAATTACATGATTTTATCTTATAGGTTATGTTTGTTAAAAGTAGACCTAATGTATTTCTCGGTGTATAAGCAATACCTCCTAGAAAGAAAGCCTCACAACTGAAAAGTCATACATTGTTACATCATCATAAGGACCAAATACAGGGCTTACAATTGGTAGAAATACGTTCAACAATGGTCGAATTATGATGATGTAACAATATGTGACGTTTCAGTTGTGAGGCTTTCTTTCTAGGAGGTGTTGGTATAAGACACACACCAATTTTATACAATATACAGTGTGAGGCATTTATCTTGAGACAACTGAATATCTCGGAAACTAAGCATTGTACGAAAAAATGTCCAAAATCAAAAGTGAATTATTTTGCGGAGGAAATTCATTAGTTAAAAATTACCCCCCCCCCTTGTAAGGGGGGCTGGGGGGAAGGGGTAACTTTGAAATCTTAAATAGGAACCCCTATTTTTAATGGTACTGTATATTCAGATTGTACACACTATTCAAGAAATGTTTTATTCTTGGTGTTTTTTCAATTGATCCAACCGTTTAGGAGATAGAGGCCCTGAAGTGATAGAGAGTGGCAACGCACAAAGAGGTAGAGAGTGGGTCTTACAGACATTCCTATTCTACTTTTTAATGGTCTTTAAGAATCCGAAGTCAGAATTTCAAAAATCCAGTATTTTTCAATACACACGCATAGACTCTGTCTCCATAGAACTGCTGCTCCCAAAAGTTTACTTGTGCACTAAAAAAATTATTTTGTTATTCGATGAGGAATTATATGCTCTACAAAATGCAACAAATTGTCCAACAAATGCAATGACTCAACAACGCTATCCAGAAAAAACGACCTGATCGGCGCAGGGCCGTACCCAGGAATTTTTTTCGGGGGGAGCTGAGGGGGGGGGGGAGCAATCCTGCTTGTGGAGAGGCAGGTTTAGTTGACATGGTGGCCAATTTCGGGGGGGGGGGGATGCAGCTGATATACGAGCTGAAAGCTTTGGTTTAATAAATCGCTTGAAAAGACTAGCAGAATTTTTTTTACTTGATTTACTGGGAGATCTACTCATAAACTTATGGTTTATTACGAATAATTCATCGGGTTTCAAAAAACTGTATTTAGCAAAGTAATAAAACAATGAGCGCTACATAATAGGAAATGAAAAATGTCAATAGCTTATCTTAACACTACAAATGTTCGATGCATGCTTGCTTCTTCTTAATCACACGTCCATACGGTAATGTAGGTTCGATCACATCGAACCTTAGCGGACACATCAAAACCGTCGATGGTCATTAAAGCAGCGTCAATGCGATCCCGGAGCTTATCCAAAATAGCTGACAATGGTTGTACTCAAATATTGTTTTTAGCAGTCTCCGTAAAGGAAAAAAAAATCAAAGGGATAAGGTCAGGTGACCTGGGTGGCCATCTCAAAGGCGCCAAGTCATCCCTAAAACATCGCCCAATCTAACGGTATACTAATTCGTCGTTCAAGATACGGATGAATTTTAAAATTTGATGTAGTTTCTTTCGTTACATGATTAGCACGAACGAGTGCGATTCAAAGCTTAGAAATTAAAGAAAATCGATGTATCGTTTGTATTAACCCTGTATTTCTGGGAATTGTGCAAAAATTAATAACAATCCTTCTATCCAAGAAACATTTATACCTTGCGAAATTAAGTATAATATTTTAAATTATATTTTTGACCTATAGTATTCAGGAATAAACATGTTTCATCTTACACAATTAAAGGCACTAGCAATGTCTTGATTGAATGATCAATATTTTCAGAATAAGAAGAAAAGTATGTCCAATTGCCGCTTACGTTGTTGTATTACAGCGCCTGTAAATGCAAACAGCATTACCATGTCTGTAAATCCAACAGAATTACAACACATGTAAATGCAAACAGCATCCGCTACTGAAAGCTCTATTTGTTGTTCGTGGAATTCCAAGTAAATTTGCATATCGGTAGAGATGCACACACTCCACCCGCCGCCTAAGATGCTCGATGATATTCTAATTGTTCGATTCCGGTAGATTCAATGCCGAGATGTTTATTATAATAAAGACCATATACAGTATACAAAGTTCTGTCATTCTTTGCTTTGAAACTATTCTTTTAAATTATTGAGGGAATATTTATAATTTATAAACGTTAAATTTTTGTAGCTCATTCTTTGAAGTCTGCGAACTTAAAGTTCTTTTAAGATGAACTTTTGGTAACTATTATACCATATATTTTTTCTTTTTCTCTTAAACACAATACTAATGCAAGAAATAAAACACTCTTTAACCACAACGAGTAAAAAGAAAAAATACGACCTGTGGTAAAACACTCTTTAACCACAACAGGTCGTATTTTTTCTTTTTACTCGTTGTGGTTAAAGAGTGTTTTATTTCTTGCATTAGTATTAACTTATCCACATCCTTTTTCCTTATAAAAATTTGTTTTCAGTCCTCTGCATTTTTTGCATTATTGCCAGTTCCGGAAACTATATTTTTTCTTAAACACAAGATCATTCGAATCTAATAGTCTGCGAATGTCTTCTCGATCACAACAAAAAAAATTTAAGATATCCTGTTAATTTTTTCATCCTGAATGAGATGGAATTTCTTTAATAATGGATCCTTTGAAGATGATTCGAAGATGTTTTCATGGTGAGGAAGGCTTCCTAATTAGGGATTAGTACTTACAGAATTTGACGGAGCAAGGGTAAAAGAAAAAGAGCATTTCACGGACAAACTCTTTGAACAACTTAAAAATCTTCCCAAGATAAAAGCTTGCGTATAACCTCGTCGATGACAAGAAGAAAAAATTTCCATCCATTACCTCTTGGAAGCAAAAGTTAATGAAGCGAAAAAGTTTTGCAAGCGAACTTCCGATTGGGCAATTCCGTCTTTTGAAGATCTCTCTGGAATAATTGGAGTTCTGAATGAAACGCACCAATCAGAAGATCAATATTGCTCTGTCCTTCAGTTTCACTCGAATATAAAAAATTACGAACGAAAGGGTTTCTTTTTCGTTTTGGAAAACATAAAAAGGAAGAAAAAATTAGGAAATGGAAAATAACGTCAGACAGACAGGCAAACAATTAAGAACTAGACAGAAGGGAGGAATCGATTAAACTTTTTTCCAAAGTTATACTGCCTTTCTAAAGGACGTTTCAAAATTACGAAACTCAACTTAGAGTCTTAGAAAGGAAATCTGAGTTACGTGATGTCAAATACCAAATGGAACTTTTTAATTCGAGAATTTAATTCACTTTTCCTTAAAGACTGAAAAATCTATAATAAAAAATATTCTCTTATCGTTAAGGAAAGAAAATCGAATCAACTTTGTTTATTTGAATGACGAGAACTCCTTGTGTGTAATTAAACTATTCTTCTGCATAACATTTCATTTCCCAGACTGCATCAAGTAAGCTTTGTTTCATTTTTTTATATTATATTAACTAATTACAGACAAGGAGTTCACATCATTCAATAAACAAATATATTAGTCTACTCCTATTAAATCAATTTTTCGAATTTGAAGAAAGTCAGTAACATAAGTTGTTATTTAAAATGATTTTTTTTTCCGATCAACTGTTTAAACTGTTGAATTACATACCGTTTCCAAAAGTACAACACACTCAAACCGATTGAATCATTCGGAAATATTGATTGCGGGCATTGTTGTTTTACATGATTTCCATGATCGAAATATAACCCCCCCCCCCCCCAAACACACACACGCAGAAGGAGAGAGAGAGAGTAAATCTATTAATAGTCGGCTTGTTACAATCAGATTATAGTGATTTCTGATTGCAAGCGACCAGCGGTCTACCAAGAGATTAATAGCAAAGCAGATGAGAATGAATCACGAGAAGAAGAATCATCGTTGATTTTACACATGCGCAGAAGAATGCAAAGGAAAAGTTTGATTAAAAAACAGAAGGAAAATCAGAAGTAAATCTACTAAGATTTTCTCGAACGCTTTTAGAACTGAGCCAGACTTCGAAGGCTCAAACTTACTGGAAAAGACGATCATTTTGAGGAACAGAGGAAATATAAAAAACTGAAAGAGCTATATGATGCACCAAAAATGAACAGGAAACAAGAACGAAAATTCAATTGAATTATAAAGCTAGCCTCATTTTATTTTGCAACCGACTTCGTATATTCTGCTTTTGTCTTAAAGGTAAACTCCACGGAAAAAATCGACTTTATTTTTTTTGTATCATAACATTAATCCAGGTTAATAGAGTATATATCATTCAAAATTTTTCGATTTTTCCTAATATTTTATTAAGAAAAATGCCTCGGAAAATTGAAAATTTGCGTGGGATCTTCCATTCCCTTCTCCAGAGAGCACGATGGAACAAATCGTCATTTCCTGCCGCGAGAACCTCGGGGAATTTCGTCGCCGAGATTCTAGTCGCTTTCAACGATGCTACATATCGTTAAGATTTTGCTAACCTGTTTTATGTCGGAATGCCTTCAATTTGTTCTCTGTTTGGATGTGTAAATAGACAATCGTATAGAAATTTCACGTTTCATAGATTTCCACAATCAGAAGCGATTAAAAAACAGTGGATTAGTTTTTGACAGCGAGGGAACTGCTATCCAACTCCAAACAGCATCGTGCGTTCAGCTCATTTTGAAGCGTCTTGCTTTGTCTACGCATCCGCCGTTATAAATTCAGTATCAATTCAAATAAGAATTACGTATTAGGTGGAACTAGATGCTCTTCCAGCTCTAAACGGGCCTGGCGTTCTTCAAGAACAACGACCGCAACAACCTTTGTTAAACACCGAAGGAAAGAGGTAGGCCTATCTGCTGTGTAGGGCACACGCCGCCGTAATGTGCACACGCCAGGGAAGCGGGAGAACTGATAGCGATGCCTGCACTGCCCTGACAATTTACTGATAGCGGCGCTTGCGATAGAATCCAATGTATGACGTCTCGATTTCGAAACTCGCACCTCTCGGCAACTTCTGACGTCACAGGTGCCGAAACGTGGCGTCAGTGTCGACCGGGGGGGGGGCCCCAATGAAAGTTTTTTTTATATATTTTATCAATTTTGAGTTCGAATTGGAAATTTTTATACATGCTACGTTATTATTGAGACCTTCATCTTTCATTTTATACAAAGTTGTTTTGAGTGTGGAGTTTACCTTTAATAATTCCGATTAGACTTAGAACTATTGCATTTCCTCGATTACATTGACAATCCAATAGTCCAATAATTTTTAAAGCAACACTGATAAAGAGTTTTTGATTTTAAAAAGTAGCAAAACTTTTATAAACATCTTACTCGAATTGTAATTTTTTATGGAAATTTCGAGCAATAATTCTTTAATAGTAACTAAAAAAAACTATTATAGAATAGTTTGTGATTAATTACATATTCATAACGGTAATCTTTTTTTAGAAAGCTCGGATAACTAGCTATCCTAATTGTCTATGTAACTATGAGGCATTTGTATAAGAAAAAAAAAAGGAACAAAACAAACCCCCTCGTATTAGGCATTGTTTTTAGAGAAAGTATGTAAGGCATACATACTAAACTTTAATCGCTCTGTGACGGACAAATATTATTTCTTTAACAGAAATATTGTTTTTTAATTCTTGTATTTTTAAGGATGGGACGATATCACTTTTTTCCCATGCTCGATATTTCGATATTTTCATAAGAATAATCAAAATATTTGATTCAGACATAAGATCATAAATAAATTGAAGAAACAACTTCAAGCATATCGAAATGATAAATTGAAAAGGGAAGGAAAAATCTTGTGTTTGAGTTATATTTCATCAATGTATTTGATGGTTTAAGGGTAAGGATGATTCCCGACCTTCGAGTCGGGGCCTGCTCTGCCGATTGAGTTGCCTTGTGGTTTCAATGAAGTCCATTTGGATATCTTGTAACAGCAAAGCGGTTCATATCCGCGGTAGCTCAGTTGGTAAGATCCGTGTCAACGATAGGCATGGTCCCTGGTTCGAATCCCGATCACGGAATTTTTCCTTCCCTTTTCAATTTGTCATTTCAAAATATTTGATAGTTGATATTTGAAAAGTTGGAGACAAATATTTTCAATTGAATTACGTATATTTAAAAGATTTAATATAAATTTGAATAATTTCTTAAAATTTCATAAAAAAAACAAATCATATTAATGAATACTTAATTTTTATTCTCTAGAGCTGTAAGAAGAACTTAAGATATTCTTTGTTTCATAACCATAATCACGGATTTAGCAAAAATGTTTTCCAGGGAACTAAACTTAGAAGTATTTTCTATCATTTCAATTGAGATTAGACGTGACTTCCGTCAATGTCAAGGTATTTTTCATTAAAGAATAACTCAAGAATGTTCTTTGAGGATTTATCACACGCTATAACTCAGATGTTCAAATAATTGGTGTTTAAATTTCTTTCCTATTTTCATCAACAAAATATATTCAGAACAACTTAGAAGACATGGTCACGAATAAAATGTTCCAAATCAATAATAATAAGAAACATGAAATCAAAATTTAAAAAAAAATGAATGCAAATTGTACATGTACTCACCAAAAGTCATGACACACCCCTCCAATCAGGTACCCTGTCCGTAATGAGACAGATCCCGCTGCTTCTATTCTCGGAATGCAGGTGCACAGGACTCCTTGATATCACAATCATTGTAAGCAAAACTAGCTGCAGAAATGGCAGCACGCCGAGAGCTATCCGCATTTAAACGGGGGATGATTGTTGGTGCAAAGACGGATCGGTGCCTCAATGTCAAATGTAGCCAACAGCCTGCAATTTTCCCGCACAACAGTTGCAAGGGTCTATCGAGAGTACACCCAACGAGGGGTTACAACCCATGTCGGGACAGCGGACGGGCCGCCCACGCCTCATTGATGCCAGAGGTGTTCGCCGGGTCAACCGGCTTGCAACTGCTGACCGAAGGGCGACAGCGGGCCAAACCACTATGCGGTACAACCAAGGACGTCCCATAACTGTGTCCGTGAGGACAATTCGGCGAACCTTGGCAGCTGCAGGATTTGGGAGGAGAAGGCCACGACGGGTGCCACTCTTTACAGCTGCACATCTGCAACGCCTAGCCTGAGCCAACCAACATTGACATTGGACCGCTGAGGATTCGGGAAGGGTTGCTTGGTCCGACGGTTTCAGCTTTATCGGGCTGACGGTCGTGTCCGTGTCTGGCGCAGGCCACACGAAGCCATGGATCCTGCTTGTCAGGTGGGGACCACTCAGGCAGATGGAGGCTCCATGCTGGTCTGGGGTGTTTTCTCGTGGCATGCAATGGGTCCATTGGTGCATCTGACATCAACTCTGCGTGCTACTTCCTACGTCGATCTGCTTGGGGACCATCTGCACCCCTTCATGAATTGTTTTCACCCCGCGGGCGACGGCATCTTCCAGCAAGATAATGCACCTCCGCACACGGCCCTTGTGACACGACAGTGGCTGGAGGAACATGCTACCGACTTCACGACAAGGATTTGTCCTCCACGTTCCCCAGATTGCAATCCCATCGAACATTTGTGGAACGTCATCAAACGATCTGTCAGGTCGTACTCAATAGCAACAACTTATACTTTCGTTTTCACAATTCGAACTTTATTTATGAAATTACAATGCGGCATATAAAAAATTACACAGCAAAATACAAAAAAAAGACTAATTTCAACCTGATGCAAAAAATACATGCTTTTGTAAAAATCGTGGTATTTCTGTAAAAGAAACACATTTTAACACAACGTGTACATTAGTGTCTTGTGTATAAAAGCATTGATGTGTGCTAATTTACCACAAAACGTCATAAAATACTCATTCTATAAGACGGATTAGTAAAACTTTCAAAATAAGTAAGACAGCTGTGCAAAACCTAATCAAAGTATTTAAAAGGACTGAAAAAATCATTCCAAGGAAGTCAACATGACGATCTATCAAACAACTTCAATAGACGATAGACTTTTGAAACATATTTTCACTGAGAAAAGATGCAGCCAAACTCTAATATCACTGGATCTGGAAAGGATCAAATACATATAATTGTATCAACTTATACGGAGGGTTGATGCAGATAAAATGAGACGACTTTAAACGCCGCGTATGACCTTGACGGAATGTGATTTGCATGACTCGTCCACTATTCATGGAGATTAGCTTTGTATACACTTGTTGCTGTTATTTGGGCCATTTCGTGCTGAAACATGGCTTCCAAAATCACAGCTTTTTGGGAAGGGTATATGTTTGGCCTTTCCGACGCGAATTTCAGTCTTTCGTGCATTGTGGAATTATGCAAACGAAATGGTATTGCGGTATCCAAAGCTACTGTGGGTCGAATAATCAAAAAGAACAAATTGCGACCATCTAATGAACGTGGACGAGCAGAGAAGCGGACCAGAAACAATCCCCAGCCAACACGCCCAGCTCAGGTAGTAGGAGAAATCCGGTCTGAAGTGCTGAAAGAAAATCCCCCCCACACAGAGAAGTCTAGCCCAAAGGAAAGGTATTTCACAGGCAACAGTCTCCAGAATAATTCATGACAATCTTGGGCTGGAGCGACGTCATAAAGCGCGCGATCACAGACTGTCGGCCAGGCACGTGCAGGAACGATTCACCAACGCCAGAAAACTGTATGAAAACCATCTTGCAGATGACCGATGGAAGTGGGTTGTCTCCTTGGATGAAGCTTGGGTGTACCTCGATGACACCAACAAACCCAGGCAATTTACTATCGCGAAAGAGGGGGCAAGGCCAGGTCCGATTTTGTCCGAAGGTGCAAGGAAAAGTTTTCAAAGGGCTTCATGGTGGTTGCCGGATATTGCTCACGTGGACTGCTCACGATTCGTCGAGTTCCTGGAAACTGTAAAATTAGTGCGGCTTACTTCCAGAGTAATGTAATGGACCACATATATCGGCAGGATAACCCATGTCTGTACCCTGGTGAGCAATCAAAAGTTTGGATCCGCATGGACAAGGCATCAAACCACACTGCCAAGTCATCTGTGGCTTACTACAGGAAGATGGAACAGGAGTTATTCCCTTCTCTCATGTGCCTGTAAAATCTCCTGACGCATCACTGCTGGATTTCTGTGGTTTTGGTCTCCTGAAACGACGGCTCGGAAGTCGCCGACCAAGAACCAACCGTTGATGGGCTATGGAAAGTGTGTCAGCAGGTGTGGAACGAACTTCCCATGGAGTCCCTCAAACTCAGCCTACTTCAGTGGAAATTACGGTGCCGGGCGATAGTCCAACAACGTGGTTCTCACATCGAACACAACCGATGATGGCGCCATGGTATTGCACCATCGTAATAGAACTGCAAAGTCGTCTCATTTTATCTGAATCAACCCTCCGTACTTGCGGAAGAAGATTAAAGTCGATGAGTTACTTGCGGGATCTACAAGGCAGTTTTATCACAAAGTCAAAAACGAAAGGAAACGTTTGGAGAGAAAAACATGAAAAGTGATCGCCAGAAGATTGCAAAAAAAGTTGTATTCTCGGATGAATCCAAATTCGATTTTATGAGTGGTTACGTGAGTAATAAAGTTATCTGAAAAAAGGAGAGGAATTTAAACCAGAGTGCTTAAGAAGAAGCACAATGTTTCCAGCCTGTGTGTTGGTGTGGGATTGTGTGTCTAGTGAAGGAGTAAGAAAACTTCATTTTAAAAATGGAATCCTGGCCAGTAGCAAGTACAGTCGATGCTTGATGAAGTTCTTATTCTCTCTGTTGAAGCTATGGGTATACAAGACACTAATGTATTTCAGCAGCTCAGTATTTGACACAGAGCTGAAGCCAGAAAAAATGATTTCAGAAAAAGGTGTGTCTGTTAGGGACTAAAATTATGATGCACAGTAAACGCAGTGGAAAGCTACCCAACGGAAAAATATGTAAATTAAAACAAGCATTTATTTAACATTTCGGGAATTGCTAATTGTAAATGAATAACCCCAATGGCCCAACCACTAGGCTGGCTTAATTATAAGAAATAAAAATAAATTATTGTTCAATAAGAGAAAGCAAACGATATTCACGGAAACGTAATTAGCTAAAAACTAAATCTTATGCACTAAACAGTGGCACTTATAGGTATTTACTGATCTTCAGCTTAAACAACGAAGAAAGAGAAAATATCTCACAATCGCATTACAAACATATGCTGGGATCTCAAAGTATAACTGTCATATATAAATCATCAGATACAATTCCTTCGGTTAATAGAGTCTTTACGTTACCCCTCACTTAGGCTAGAATTAAGCAATAGAATAAATTAATAACCACCCAAGGTAACGATTAAACTAAGCAGATAACAGATACAATAAACCAAGCATTAGAAACTGTTAATAATATCGTCACTAAAAGTTCCGATATCATAGCTTCGGAAAATTAACGAGTGCGCACGTCGAAGGAAAAATATGATAAGCTTGCACTCTTAAGTCCGCTGCACTGAATTTCTTAATCAGTAAATAACAGTCCTTATTTAACAAGTCGAAGCGCTAAAAGTCTTCGTCACACGCTCATCCTGCCTCTCAATAGGCAATAAGGCAGATACAAATGCTGAGAGAGAATTACCTCTGCTACTTCTTAGTTAACTCGGACGCTGAAGGACTGTAGCACGGCTATTCGACCCCGAAGGCCAATAAAATAGACGTCTTCGTCGGAAACAATTAACCAGCTTCGTCGAAGCCGAATTTCTAAACACGTCGCACACGGATTCACTTTAACCCCTCTTTACTCGGAATCTCGATAAACATAGGCCGCCTCGTGCGCTCGTAATTTTCATAGAAATCGAATCGGTCGTGCCCGTTTTACAGAAACACAAGCAAACCATACGGCTGCTGTTTAAAACCAGCTGTAACCGATTCGAGCCAAAACACTAATTCTAGATAATTCCCGCCAAGGGTCCCGGCCAACCGTTGATAATTTTCTCGACCCAGTATTTTCTTAATAGAGTAAAAGTCTTACTAACTCTAACGTTCACGGCGTGCTTCTCTTGCCTTACATTCGAAGCAATTCTCGTTCGCCGGCTGCCGTGGTTGGCATCTCTACTTTTCACCAACAAAACCCCTGAGCCGCCTTTGTCTTTTATCTCATTGCTGGTTCCCGTTGATCCGCTCCTTTCCGACTTCGTTCATTGATAGATTCCAACTGCTTTTTCCTTTCTCCTTCTCACCTGGCGACGAGCCCCTTACTCCTCTGACGTCACTACATTCCACTTCGTTACGTCATATAGTGATTGTGGTACGTCAGAGAGTGCAGGCGCCACTTCTCTGCCGTAGAACACCCTGGCTCTATACAGGCGGACAGGAAATGGCCCTGACAGTAGCCTCCATACTCTCCCAACATGCCTCCAATTAAGAATCTACATGCCTCGGGTTGTGAAAACAAAAATTCTCCAGGGGAAACCGTCAACTGTTGAACATTTGAAATCAGTTCTACAAGAGAGCGGAACACCATTTCCAAAGAAACGTGCAGCCAGTTAGTTTCAACTTTGCATGAGAGAATTCAAATACTCTTGAAAGCCAAAGAAAATGCTACAAAATATTAAAATCTGGTGTCATGTTAAAATACGGTGCTTACGTTCAAACTACTTTTACGATGTTAAAGAAGTCCACGTAAAGAGTGTGTTCTCTTTGTAAGACTAGCGCATATTTTTTACACCATGTTGAAGGTGGTCTTATTTTTTTGGATGTGTAAATTTTTCATATGATATATTGTACTTTCACAAATAAAGTTCTAGTTGTGAAAACAAACGTATAAATTGTTATTTTTCATATATATCTTGCGTATTTCTGTGTTTCCAAACAAAGCTATGCAACGATAAACGATTTATATAGCGAGTCTATGTTACACAAGGTGATTCTAATTTTCTGCAGAGGTTGTATAACTATTAGACGAGAATCAGTATTTGTAGGCCTACTCCAGAGATCCTTAATACTAACGACGTAGCCAACGAGAAAGACTTTGTACTAAGGAGATATGACGTTAACACATTTTTCCATCCTGCCTTTCCCGTGATAGCAGTGGCCTCTGGTTCAGATATCGTTTCCTGCGAGCATCGCGAGAAACTGACGTAACATGCATAAATGATGTCATTTCTTTTCTTTTTTAGTGACGTAAATTGCATTCATAAACTCTTTACTTTCAAATTTTGATTTATTTAACGTTGTCATTGAAATAAAGAATTGAATTAATAAAGAAAATATTGGGAATTTATTCGCGTTATTGTTAGATTAAATAAGAAATAAAATAGATACATTTAATAAATAAATTAATAAAATACAATAAAAAATTAATAATATTTAAGAATAAATATTAATGAATAATAAATAAATGAATAAAATGCAATTAAAAATTAATAAATACACATCATTTACAAGCAAATTCGTTTTAGAAACGGAAGTGTAATTATATAATACAGAGAAATAATAAAGTTAATGATGAAATTATTTTATAAACTTAAAATTATATAAAGTTATTATTTCTTATAGTTTTTATTATATATAACTAAAATATGAAAATCTCTGAAATAATTTAACTTCATTTTTACATTTGGAATATTTTAAATTGAAAATTAAAAAGAAACCAACAAAAATTTTAAAATGAACAACAAATATCCTCTACACTAAATGTAGAATATTGTTTAAAAATTTAGTGTTTTTGTACTGGCAGACTTTGAACAATACAAAACATTTTGTTTAAACAATATCTCGCGGCACATCGTTGATTTGTGGGCATTTTTAAATTCATTTTGCGTTTATAAGCCTATTCAGGAATAAATGACATGTTCTCTTGGTCTAACACTTTCGTTATTAACCGAAACTAAAAGTCAGATTTGTAAAATGAAAACAGTTTATGATATAAAATTGGCCGTAACGTCCGTGGCCAACGAGAAATACAAGTCCCTAATGCGGAAAAGTCACCTGACCATAGCAGTCCGACCAAAAATCAAACCTTCATTGTTTTCAACAAACAAAAAAATACTGACTGTTAAAAACCAAGATTGAAAACGTCTTTCTAGTTGGCTTTGCGTAACGTCGCAATGACGTCATAAATGAGGCTGACATCTGGTGTAGAAGGATAAAATTCATATGCGCAAACCATTCTGCGCATTACATCAAAATCGCTTGGTTGTCATATCTCGTTGGCCTACCCTTTCAAAGTCCAATCTATTGCAAATCAGACCTGCTGAACTGAAAAGTCTTTCGGAGTGAACAGTTGCTGATGGAAAAAGTTCTAGGACAACTGCTCCCTTGACAACTATTTTTTGGAATATAGGAGGTCAACAAATTGTGAATATAATACTGTATAAAATAATAAAGCGAATACGCAATTCCACAAAATTTATTACTGTAAGTATGTACATTTCGGAGACGAAGTCCCCTTCATCAGCTACAACGTAGTGTAAAACTCAACTTGCACGAAATGTACATACTTATTTATAGTAAAAAATTTTGTGGAAATATGTATTAGCTTTATTATTTTTATAGTTTATAACCATTTTTTTATTTTTCATATTGGCCGACCACTACCTAAAGATTGCTTTGATTAGTTCCTTTCTGTCGAACTGGATATTTCGTGTCAAGGTTGGCTGCTCTTGTGACGTCAATGCTGGTATTCCCCAGGCCTCTGTCCTGGGCCCTGCACTGTTCAACCTTTTCATCCATGACTTTCCGACTTTTACTAATTACAAGCTATATCTATTTTCTGATGACGCGTCCATCGTGACTACTGATCGCAATCCCGCTCACGTCATATCTCGGTTACGAAAAGCCTTACAAGAGTGTGAGGAATGGTTTGCTAAGTGGAGACTCAATCTAAATGTTGACAAATGCAAGGCGATGTTCATTACTATGAAACTTCGAAAACCCCTGAGTCCTCTCTTCCTTTCCGGTAAAGAGCTCGAATGGGTAAAACATTACAAATAGATGCCATAGAAGGAGTAGTAATAGATGCCAAGCTAAATTGGAGCGACCATGTTTCCTACGTCATCAACAAGACAAAGAAGGCAAAATTCAGTTTGGTAGCTCTTCTGGGGCGAAACAGCGTGCTTAGATTGGACTGCTATACAGGACGGTAATCCGAAACATTTTGCTTTATGGTATGCCTGCCTGGGCAACAATATGTAAGTCCAGATGGAAGAACCTCCAAACCTTCCAAAACGTTACCTTGAGGACCATTACCCAACTTGACAGAAGAGTTGCAACAAATACTTCTATTGCCGACAATTTTGATATACCTCCCATTGGAAATCACGTCCAGGAGTTGCTGAAAAAGCTACTTCCAAAGATGAAGGACTATCCCAATCTTCTGGTTGCAGGTATTCGCTGCAGGCATCCGCTCACCTTTAGAAGCTTCCTGAGGCATCGCAGGCCTCGTCACATCCTGGAAATCAATTTCCACGATATTCAAAAGGCCATCTTTCCCGAATACTGGCTCTCCTAGCTCCTCGTGTCCCTTGTCCCTCTTCAATCAACAATCAACTCCATCGTCCTGATAGTAAAGGACTCCATCTTATCCTCTGGAGTCCTTTACTTGATGACTTAACTTGGTTTTATCTGGCGTCTTGCCTAGTTCAGTATACTTCCCCTGGTTACTTTCTGGACGAGTATGGCAGTGAAAGCTTTGCTTTCGGACTGCTCTTTCGTTTTTCCTGCACTGTTCGATTGTCGATGGGCTGCTGAATGATGGAACCAATTGCTTTCGAAAAGTACTTCCAGAATCAGGTTGTATATTTTCAATCTTTCATTGTTGTGGCTAAAGAGTTTATTTTTAGTATTAAGTTTGGCATAATCACACGAGATTATGGGTGAAAACCATTGCTGATAAAGTTCGTGAGTAAAGCCAATATTGCAGGAAGCTGTGAGTGAAACCATTGTCGCAAACACTGTTAGTAAAATGTGTCTAAAATATACTGATACATTTTATTATATTGTTTTAATACAGAGTGGCCTGAAAAAACTTACTTTTTTGAGAGCTGATAACAGTTTTATTAATGAACAGATTATAATGATTAAAGCGTCTTCATATTGGCATAATACGAAAATGTTTCCAATCATAAAATATGCAAATAAAGAATTTACATTTTTCACTGGATAACCTGCTGGAGGACTTCTACAATAAACTTTACAAATGTGAAGATGATAATGACGTAAGAAGAGCAGACCAACTGAAAGGAAAAGATGAAGTGCCACCGGTTATGGAAGGAGAAGTTGACAAGGCTATTAAATCCATGAAGAAAGGAAAGTGTCCCGGAGAAGATGGAATTACAATTGACCTGATTAAGGAAGCAGGAGAAGAATTCAACAAGTTACTGGCAAGTCTTTTCACGAAATGCCTTGAGATGTCAGACATACCAGATGATTGGAATAATGCAATGATGGTTCTATTTTTCAAAAAAGGAGGCCGAGAAAATATCCAGAACTATCGCCCTATCAGCCTTTGGCAGTTGTTTATAAGATCTTCAGTAAAGTCCTGACAAACAGACTTGATTCAGCACTAGACTCAGCACAACCAAGAGAACAAGCGGGCTTTCGAAGTGGATATAGCACGATCGACCACATTCAAGTTATTAGAGAACTTATCGAACGCCACAACGAATATGAAGTACCGCTTTGCTTTGCCTTCATCGACTTTGAGAAAGCTTTCGACTCGGTGTTCACACATGCTGTAGTGAAAGCTCTGGAAAGAATGGGAATAGCCGGAAGCTATATTAGTATTCTTCAGAAGATATTTAGTAAAGCGACTGCTACCATTCGTTTGGATAAAGGAAAAGCAAGGATCAACCTTGGAAAAGGCGTAAGACAAAGAGACGCCATCTCACCAAAACTCTTCACAGCAGTTTTAGAAGAAGTCTTCAAGGAACTGAACTGGTCCAAAAAAGGACTTAAAATAAACGGTGAATTTCTTAACCACCTTTGTTTTGCCGATGACATCGTTCTCACCAGTAATAGTCCTTCTGAATTGGAGGAAATGTTACAAGAATTAGCAGAGGCTAGCCGGCGTGTAGGACTGAAACTAAACACACAGAAGACAAACGTTATGTTCAATGCATTTGCTCCAAAACGGCAGGCAGCATTGTGATTGAAGAAGTACAGAGCTACATTTAGGGGAAACCGCCTATATTGGACCACTTTTACATTGATGGCGATTTCCGGAAAACTATTTGAAATATTGACTGCCTAATTTTTTGCAAGACATCCAGATTTATAGTGAACCAAATTGCTGTGTACATTTAATTTTATTGCTAATAAAACATTGTTATCAGTTTTTATATAAGGGCCACCAAAAGTCCAAATTAGGCGTATATACGCCTAAATTGGGCTGCATTTGTTCTAAATTGGACCATCAAGAAAAAGACCAATAAATACTATAATATTAAGTTTAATTATTCAAAATTTCTATATACACTTAAACAGGTTGGAAATAAATATTAAGATCAAAGTTTTAGTCTTTCTTTGTTGAATTCTTTTTTTGTTGAAGCCTTGAGCTCTTGCAACAGACGTAGGCTCTGGCTGCCTCAATGAAATTTCCGGGTGTCGCGCCATAAAACGATAATACCATTTGTCACCTGCCATTTTTTTTCTCTCGATTAAAACGATGATCGATTCCGTTTTCCTCCGCCAGCTGATATGCTAAATATGATATGAATAACATTATCTTGAAGAACATCATGCCACTTAGCTTGAAACGAAAAGTTTTCAACCAGTGTGTTTTACCAGCACTCACCTACGGAGCTGAAACATGGACTATAACAAGGAGGACAACACAAAGACTACAGACAACACAGAGAAGCACGGAAAGATGTATTCTGGGAATTACTAGAAGAGATCGAAAATGCAACAGCTGGATAAGAAGCCAAACGAAGGTGACTGACGTCATCGAACGGATCAAACGTTCTAAATGGCAATGGGCTGGTCACATTGCTAGAAGACAAGACATGAGATGGACCACAGTCATTCTGGATTGGCACCCTCGAGACTTTAAACGCCCAAGAGGACGACCCCATGCAAGGTGGCTCGACGAAATAAGGAAGATGGCTGGTGTCAACTGGAAATCCAAAGCTTCAAACAGAGAAGAATGGAAGCGTTTAGAGAAGACCTTCATCCAGCAGTGGATTGCAAAGGGTTGACCGTGATGATGATGATGAACCTGCTGGATATAACTGCCTTTCTCTTCTATCACCGCTTAACGATATTGAAAACGCCAGATTGCGACGTTGGCTGCGAGATTTGAGCTATCTCTCTTCCGATGGAGTCTTTCAGGTCACAGAGAGGTATTTGGTCTGGTAAGATAAGCCATGCTTTTACAAATCTCTTAACCAATAGTCACAGGGATTAAGATCTGGGGATTGAAGAGGCCACGCTATAGCATATTTTATGAGTGGAAGCATTTCCGCATTATGGCAGTATGAACATGCTAAAATATTATTATAATCTGCTCATTATCAGCTCTCAAAATGAGAAAGTTTTTTGGGCCTTCCTGTATATCAAATTTTAACATTTTTAAAAATATTTTGAAATGCTTTTTAAACTTTAAAGTTTGTTCTAACATAAATTAATATGTCAGAAATGTTTTATGCAATAAAAAATAAATTTTTTTCTTTTTTGAATTTCATATCTAAATATTGCAATGTGCTACAGAGATATGACAGATCTTTTCAGTAGTTTTCAGGTTTTTTACCGTTAAATGAGACAAAAAAATTATTGCCTGTAAGAATTTTAATCAATGAAGATAAGTACAAAACACTGCACCACTAAAAATCAAGTCGTATAAGTAAGCGATTTTAAAGTTCCCTGTTGGCATTTATTTAATTAATAAGATGAGAGTTGAATTTGATGAAGAAAGATTTATCTTATTTAAATTCAACACTTATTTGGACTGCTGAGTCACTTTGAAGCGTTTATTTTACTTTGGGAGATTCCATTCCCTTTTTTGTACTTTTCAAATGAAATACTCGGAGTTTCGGAGCTAATCCTCCCCGTAATTGAAAACCCTTTTGGATTTAACGATAGCAAAGATCCTTCCTGGCGATCTATTACTAGGTTTTGCTGAGCAAATAAATAGAGATTAGAGGTATGAAATGATTTATTTGGATTTATATCTGTCTATCTTTAAGGTTTTACTAGTGGAACATCTGCTTTCACTTTCGCCCTCTGAAAAAAACTGAAATGCAGCTGGAATATTCAGTTGAAGCGCTAAATATAGCGTGGAACCACAACAACGGACATTACTTTCCGGCTGTGTTAATGTACTTGTCTGCCTGTCCTTCTGTCTTTAGCTGTTGACAAGAAAAATGCGGATATAATTCTCCTCGTCTTGTACGACCTCTAATTGCTAACGTGAAATATGGATGGAGCAATAAAGAGACGCTGGAAACATTATATTATCCGTTCTCTTCAATTATTCCATTGTTATCAAATGCTAATTTTCATAACACCCATTTTTTTAAAATCTGAAAAATAAATCTGTTTCGAAATAAGTAAAATGGAGGAAATGACAGAAATGAGATTAGTTCTTCCAAATATCTTATAACTGTGATCGCGATGGAAATGCTCATCTGACATGAGTATAGAACACTTCATTAACACGAATTACATTTACACATGAAGCAAAACTACGTATAGAAAACAAATGGAAAGAAACCCTGGGGATATTTTCCATTTCTTATCTGAGTCTGGTATATTTCACAGTTGAAAACAGAAAAAGAAAACGGACCAAGAAAGGAACACAAATGTCTCGTGGACATTCTCCGCATTGTCCTCATAAATACTTTATAATATTTTCTGTGTCTTCAAGGTTTCTCTAATAATTTTTAATTAAATTGAAGGACAGTTTTTAACTTCGCATTTTCTTTTTTAATGTCCCATTCTCATCCTGCTTTCCTCGGCGTAAAAGAAAAAGGGAAGAGTCTCCATCTAAACCATCCCATCACAATTTTTCGAAGGAAATTTCATTATACAATAAAAATATGAACGAATATTTATCATCTTTTTTATTAATGCGCATGACCATATTTTCGAAGACTTCGATTGCATGTTAATTATCAGGAGTTCGTTCACAGGTTAATGAATACGAATTAAAAACAGAAAATTTAGTTAATTGTAACAAGAACCAGGACGCTAATTGGCTTCTTTCTTGGTAAACGAAGGAAAAAAGAAAATAAAACAAGCGAAAGAAAATTGGCAAAAATAAAATCATTAAATACATCGAATCTATTTTTTTCCGAAGAGGTTATTTTGCATTAACGAAAATGCTGTTTTGAAAGTTACAAATATTTTGTTCATTCGATTTCTACTCCAGCCAATTAAAAGTTAAAGACGGAAATGTTCAAGATTATTACCACCTTTAAAATTCTTTCAAGTAAAAGGACCGAAATTCTCATATTTGTTTTTAATTAATGATGGTTTTAATTTTCAACATTGTTTTGTTTAACTTTTTCTTTATATTCTTGAAATATAAAAAAAAACATTTGTGTAAGTTAAAAACTGCTACGATTGTATCAAAGCATACAGTAATTAACACGTTATTCTTCAAAATATACTTTACATAGTTTAAAATTTCGTTTAAAAATATAATAACAGTTTATCCAAATAATAATAAAATAATTTCCATAAGATAAAATAAAGATATAGAGTATTTTAAGTGAAAATAAATACATTTATCAATTAATTACCATAAATAATTTATGAATATAATAATAGTCACTATTGTAATTTGCAATTTCCGCATTATTATGAGGATTTCCGACATGTTTTTAACGACGTGTTTTCTCCAGAATTTTACAATGTTCTAATATCCTTATTAACTATAATTATTGTGTGAAATTGGAGGAGAAAGAGAAAAACTCTAACTATAAAAAACATTCGAGTTAAGAAATCCCGATACGTACTTCAAAGTCTATGCTTTCATTCTCAACGTATTCTATTTGCTTTTAGAGAATTATCCTTTTTGCTTTGATAAAGGATAGTGTCTATCTGAAACGTCAGCTTTTTATTTTGATTTTTGATTAATTATTTTTGTTTATGTTATCTTATTTTTTATTCACTTTGTATTTTTAATTAATAACTTGAAAATCTTTAAAAATGGTCAGTAACTGGAGATAATGGAGAGTTAGCAGACTGTTGAGAAAGAGTGGAAAGACGACAGAGGAAGCACTCCTTTAGCTCCGTGCTGTAATGAGCAAATGGTAAGCAAGTAAATAGAAGAATCGGCGATCGCTAGACTACATAAAGTGATGAATGGCCCCAAGTTTTGCTTCAAGACATCGAGAGAAGAAAGGGAATTGCAACAACATCAAGTGTATATCTAAAGTAAGATTACGTGAGTAAGAAATTCTTTAGACTAGCAATGGCATCCTTGGAGAGGTCCATCCATTGTGAGCCTTTAAAAAATTTTGTTTCAAATTTTCATTAAGAATTTTTACTGTATTAATTCTAAGCATTTTCACTATATATCTTAAATGTGTGTTATATTTAAGATATTGCAAAATTTATTCCAAAAAAAAAGTCCGAGCCACGCCGGGGTTATCACCTAGCTTATTTGGCAGCACAGCAGATCCAAACATTTCCTACAAATACATTTTGACTATATTCTGTGGGAATGTGTATATTTTGGAAACTGAGATGCTGATAATGCGATGACTGAACGTTCGTTCCCAAGAATTATTGATAATGAACATAAAGTAAAGATGCAGTGACAGAACATTAATAAGGCAGCGTCTATTGATGACGCATAGGAGTCACGCGTGTCTCCTTTGAGCTCCCTATCAAGCGTCCAGACGACTGGCAAAATTTTGTGTGTCTGGAAAGGAAAGAGACAGAACGAGTATTGGTCAGAGAAACTCTTCAACTAAAACAGAAAAAGCTATACGGGCATTTGAAACATCTGAACAACGTGAGTTTCGAATAGAGCAAGAGGGTATAAGAGCTTCTACATCAAGGGCAAGAAAAGCTCGAGTCTAAAGTACCTGGTGATGCTCCGCAGTGGTGAGGCAAGTCAAGAAGGGTTTAGATAAAGTCCCGGTATATCATCTATACTTCCTGTTTTTCGTATTTTTCGTAGAATGGATAATCCCTTTGCTCTGTGTTGTATTGATTGAGTTATTATTTAACCAATTGGAAGCTATAATTTAATTTTTTGAGATTTTTCTCTTTACCTACAAGTGTAATTATCCCGGGCAACGCCGGGTACTTCTGCTAGTATAGAATAAGGGTAAGGAGGGGGGTCCAGCCACAGCCTTCTAGAAACCACACCAGGCCTGAACATGACGTCAATAATGTATTGTTGAGGTACTAAAATTGTGACGTTAAACTTACTTCTGTAATAGCACCACCAGAACGACATAACAATGTTTTACCTTTCCATGTTCAGGCCTGGTAGTTTCTAGAAGCCGTGGGTCAGCTTAAAAGGCTAGAATTATTCAACAGAAGGAGCCAATCAGAAAAGCATTTATTGAAAATCTTAAAGACACCACGTCATCTCTAGCCGGAAATCCATCTACTTAACAGTGATTCTTGAGATAAACACTATTTTGCGCAAATCTCTCGAAACATTATCAAAAAGAGGAAAGAGTATTTCGCTCATAAAATAAGGCAGGGTGGAGCAATCAAGTGTCGCCACAGTATTCGTTTAGATAATTTTAAATTCCTTTGGTCTGTCAATTCAAGAAATAAATTAAACAACTTTGAGCAGTAAAAATCATAAAAGGGAATCTAATGAGTAGTTAATTGCTAACAAGGGGCCAATTCCAGAGTTTGTTCTATTTGATATATTGATTCTCAGAATTTAGTTTTCCTGTTCCATTTTCTAGAATTTTTGGCCAATATTGTATTCTTTGTATGCCATCTCTGATTGGTTCATTCTGTTGAGCTCAACAAGTATGATTATTGCCCAATCCTCCCCATTTTTAGCCTCCTATTCTATGTTGTTAGATATACAAGGTCTTTATAATTAAAGTTCCATTTTGACATGGCCATAAAAAAAACTACTGGACCAAAAGCTATAATACTTGGTAATATTATACAAGAGGGCATGGGAAGTTCATACCCATCAAAAAAAAAATTAGTTCAAAAGGTCACCACCAGCATGGAATGGCGCTCTATGCAATATTCGTATACGAAATTAGACACGAAGACACAGGTTAACAATGTGGTTTATGCACATGCGCTTTACAAGTCATTTGGTTTTCAGAAATAAGAAAGGGAGCCTCGTTGTCAGTACGCCTCATTCGTTACTAGTCGACTATGCCTGTTACCATGCAAGACCGTGCGTTTCTGGTTAAATGTTATTATAAATGCAATAGCAATGTATGGCAGGCTTTGCAACATTATCGTACCGTTCGACGAATACATGTACGTCGGGGGCCAATGACACCGCAGAGTTTGAAGAAGATGATGACAAAGTTTGAAGCCACAGGTTTGTTATCGGTAGCACCTGGCCGAGGAAGGAAACCCGTCTCTGAGGCAACCGTGGAGACTGTTTCAGTAGCCGTAGAGGAAGCAAAAATGGAAACCTCACAAGGGGCGTACAGCGTAAGTGCTGCTGCACATCGAATGGACTTACCACTGAGTACGGTGTACAAGATCGTACGTAAAGTGCTGCGGTACTAACCATACAAAATCCACCTTGTCCAACAACTCGAACCTAACGATCTTCCTCGCAGAGAAACCTTCGCATTGGAATTCCTTGCACGAATGGAGGTGGACGAGCATTGGCCATGGAACATTTTGTGGACGGACGAGGCCCATTTTTACCTGAATGGGGATGTCATCACACATAACTGCAGGATTTTAGCCACCAGTCCCCCTCATGTTCTCCACCAAATTCCATTGCATTCTCCTAAAGTTACCGTGTGGTGTGGTATGACAGCAAATGACATAATTGGACCGTATTTTTTTGAAGAGCAGTCGAGAGATGGACTCGTGACATGCACTGTGACTGCTGCTCGCATGGCGTCGACGCTAAGAAGTTTTGTGATACCAGAACTTCAGCAACGTGGCATTTTAGACACAACGATTTTTATGCAGGATGGGGCTCCACCTCATATTGGTACATGTGTCAAACAGTTACTTCAGCAACATTTCACAGATGAACGGATTATAGGCCGAAACTTCCCCCTTTCTTGGCCACCCCGGTCACCAGATATCAACCCCTGTGACTTCTGGCTCTGGGGTTACCTCAAAGCCACTGTTTCTGGTGATAACGTCAGGAATTTGGCGGAACTGAAAGATGCGATACGCCGACAGGTGCGCAACATTCCTCCTAATATGCTACGAGCTCCAGTTGAGAACGCAGTAATCCGGTGTAATCTGCTTTCAGTAAATGGTGGAGGCCACATTCAACATGTAACTAATTTTAGTAACGATTAAAGACTTGTTAACCTGTGTCTTCGTGTCTAATTTCGTATACGAATATTGCATAGAGCGCCATTCCATGCTGGTGGTGACCTTTAGAACTAATTTTTTTTTGGTGGGTATGAACTTCCCATGCCCTCTTGTATAATATTACCAAGTATTATAGCTTTTGGTCCAGTAGTTTTTTTTATGGCCATGTCAAAATGGAACTTCAATTATAAAGACCTTGTATTTATTGGACAATCTCAATCTTGCCTTTAAAAATGAAGGCATAACCTTCGGAATACGTATCCGACGTTTCATTGGTTTCGTATGTTTCATTTCCACTGCCAATTCCGTGACTCCTTGAACCCATTGCGATTTTGTCAAACCGCTGCAATCATTATGATGATCCTTTATTTGCCGTTATGGCTTGATCCAATTTTCAAGCATGACCAGATAGGTATATCCTTTCACAGTTTTTTTCTGAGAAGAAAAACGGAGCAAAAAAATATTGAATTTGGAAATGACGGACAATTCAGTTAAAATTAGTTTCTATTAAATAACGAAGCGTCATCGCCACAATGCTGAAAGAACAGCTGCAAGAAATTCACGAAATTTGTAAACACCCTCTCTAAAACCTTTTCCAAGAATTTCTAATCTCCCTTTTCGAATGCATTATAAACTTTTATGAATCCTTTGACCGGAAAATAATTTGTTTACAATCATTATAATCTGTCATTCCTGGTGATAGGTGAATGCAACGGCTGTAAAAACCCTAGGCTCTAATTTCCATTAAAAACACGCATTGATTTTAAAAATAGGAAAAAATTACTAGAATTTTCTGAGATTTGATGTTTTTTTGAAGTGAAACTTCTTATGCGGTGACAACGACTTGGGGAGTAAAATGTTTAGAATGAAACGTTTTTCGCGTTACGGAAGTGACGTAGTTCCAACAATCCAACCTTCATTGTTTTCAACAAACGGAAAACACTGATTGTTAACATCCGAGATGGAGCGTGACCACCGAGAGCAGAGGCCTCCGCATTGAAATGTAATACATTGTTACTGCATCATCATAGATAGTGCAAATGCAGGGCATATTATTATTATTATTTTTATGACTGTAGTTATGTAAATCAAACGGAGTGTTCGGCCCTAAACACAAGTGTAGAACGCATGAGAGCGTATAGAGCTCGTAAACGAACTGAAGAAGCAATTCAAAAAAAAAACAAAAAAAAAAACATAAAACGGAAGCTAAAATGTCTTTGGGACGCGTACGAAATTTTCGAGCTTGTAAAGGACAGCAGTTGGAATCAAACCCACCATATACATCTGCAAAAAGGCAAAAAGCAAAAAAAGCTACCGTGAATATACCACATAGCATCCGACAACAAAGGTAATTTTTATAAAATAATGCAAATCGGTGATGAACAGTGTTATTTATCAACGTTGTTATTGAATTTATGTAGTCGGTCGTTTGGTGTTACCATTTTTTTTTAATTTGACTTCAGATTCGGATAGACCAACGAAAATTAGAATAGGAATGTCTCTAATATCGACCCTCCATCTCTTTGCCTTCATCGATAAAATTGAGTTTAAAATTTGAAAGTTAAGTAGTTTTCAAATTAATAAATAATTTGAATAAAACATCTGATTGTTGCGGAGCGAAGACCGTTCGTAAAATTCGAAGCTCAGTGATTGTTGATTTAATGAAGTCATTCCGCATGCTCGCGTGTAATGTCATATCTTGTTAACATCGTTCTGGCAATGCAGTAACTCGCATTTTCAACTTTTCCCCCCCATAAATAATTTTTTGGTTAATTGTATTGCTGGAGACCTCGTTTCAATGTTAAAAGTGCACATTTTTGTTTTATTGTATAATATAGTACACAGTCTAGTCACATTAATGTGACCACATCCTACGTTCAACATCTGCGGAAAATGGTTACGTTCGGAAGATATGTACCAGTATCAGAGGTGGGGAGATACAGGAAGGGTGTCAGAGGGAAGCAGAAAACATTGCAATTGTTGGAGTCATGGCGAAACGTAGCGAATTATCCGACCTCCAAATGGGCATGATCATCGGCTTCCGAGCCAAGGGCGGCAATATTTCCGAAACGGCTAGTTTTGTGAACTGTTCGCGTGCCGTCGTGGTGAAAGTGTACCGTGCATGGCAGAATGGCAATACCCAAAATCAGCAACGTGCCAAGTCTGGGGCTCCACGGGCCATATTTGAGAGAGAGGTGAACGACGGCTACGGAGATGCGTGCAAGCGAACAGACGTACAACCGTGGACCAACTGATATCCTAGATGAACCAGGGAGCTATCAAACGTGTATCATCAACGACAGTTCAGCGAACGTTGCTGGGTATGGGGCTCCGCAGCAGACGGCTGGTTCGTGTACCAATGCTGACGGCCGTTCACCGGCGACAAAGACTGACATTTCCACGCCAGTACCGCAACTGTACAGCAACAGAATGGCGAAAGGTGGCTTTTTCCGATGAATCGCGGTTTATGCTCCATCGGACAGATGGGCGATGGCGTATACGGCGTTCAGCGTCAGAAAACAAACATCCTGCAACACGTGCCGCAAGGATCCAGGCCAGAGGAGGCAGCGTTATGGTTTGAGGAATGTTTTCTTGGCATTCCCTGGGTGCACTCATCATTGTGGACAGCACCATAGATCAATGGAAGTACGCATCTATCCTTTCGGACCATGTCCATCCCTACATTCAGATTGTATTTCCTAAGCACGATGGCATCTTCCAGCAGGACAATGCGACATGCCATACAGCGCTCAGTGTCTGTGGATGGTTCGAAGAGCACGAGGATGCGTTTACGGTACTCCCCTGGCCCCCGAACTCCCCCTCGAACATCTGTGGGACCACCTCGAACGGGTTGTTCGCGCCATGGATCCTCCAACGCGCAACCTACGGCAGCTCGCCACAGAAATGGAGTCTCTGTCAATACCTTCCAGAACCTTATTGACTCTCTTCCTGTCAGTCTCGCAGCTGTCCGTGCCGCGAAAGGTGGTTATTCTGGCTACTGACAGGTAGTCACTTTAATGTGACTGGACTGTGTATATTATAAACCATTATAAAACATTATTTATATTTCTCTAAAGCTTTTGTAACAATTTTAACATTTATAATAAGACATTATACTGTTGCTAGGTCATAAATTTGTATTTGTATATAATACTTTGACTTTTTTAAATAAATCTTTCATGTTGTAAATGATTGTTTTTAATCATTATTAGTAGCTAATCCTTTTCACTGATTACATCATCCAATGTTTTTCACTGAACTATTATCATGCACTTGAAGTTTCACTTCGGTCGGGTGTCCCGTGGCACACAAGTTTTTTTTTTGCTTGGTTTTTGTTTGATATTTCAGTACTTTTATTTCTTGAGATGCTTTCAACAAATATTGAAATATTGAAACACTGTTGAAATATTTCGATAGGATGATTAAAGCTTTTGATTAACGATGAGATTACAATGAAATATTAATTTTCTCCCAGATGTATCAGACTACATTGAAAATTAGAACAAAAAGTAACTTAAATAAACAGGAAAAAGTACAATAATTAAAAACCTGTATTTTTGGTAATAAGTTAATTACTGGTAATTTACCAACATAAACTGTATAATGGAAAATTTATGTATCATCTGTCAGCACAGGAAGGCTTCACCTTTTTTACTAGGAAAAAATTCATAATCTAATATGAAATGTCATCAAAAGATTCTCAGAATCTATGACATCATTCGGGTACATTACATTTCCTTCTATTATACTGTATATAGTGAACAACGGCTAAAGTTTCAGATTTCTTAAAATATTATTTGAGTTTCATAAATTGCAATCTTAATCGAGAAAACGGACGAATTCTTTGAGTAGTACAAGTGATTAAATGCTTGAAATAAGCTACTCTTCTATTGAGGTTAAGGCCTGCGACTGCCAGTGTTGTAATTTTATAAAAGATTATTATTAAGTAGCTACTGATTGGTTTTACAATGTCCGTCTGTCCCTTTCATATTATCTGCATTCGGAATGTAGCTAACAATGGGCATGTGCACCTTCACTATTTAGTTTGGTTTTGATTGGTCCACTGGGGTCGGAATTTCGGGAGTGGGAGATAGAGGGAACCAAAAGGTCTACGTGCATTTAGGTATGTAACAGAATGAAATTCGTTATGCAGATTTCTCTGGGTAAGCTCTACATTGTTGTGAACTTTGGCCCACATATTCCAATAGCGTTGGAGTTGTGGGGGTGGCAGTCACTTGGTCTTTAGAAGTATGGCAATATATGGCATGTGATATAACATTCAATTGTTAATGGAAATTTGGATATAAAAAATTGGGAGGGGGGTAATAGTGCAGATAAAAGGGTAAAAATAGATGATCTCAGGGATTCCGCTAATTTCCATACCTTCCTCGGGAGGATTAATTTTTTGTTGTTTTTAAATTTAGTTGTAGCCCCTTCAGACACAGACCTTAAATTCGATTGTAAAAATTTTGTTTTTACATTTATTATATTGATACTGTTACATTGAACATAACCAGCAGTTTTTTATTTATTAACATTTTTTATTATCTTTTTACATGTATGGCTATATTTGCTACCGAAATATACATATTTATTAGAGAATCAACAGATTTTATTCATGTCATTTATTTAGTACGAAATTTTACAAAACATAAAAAATACCGCACTTTTGACAAGGTAAATGTCCAAGATACAAGTTGGAAACATATGTTGCAAAGGTGACTGAAGGGGTTAAAAGCAGAAGCAACATCGATGCTATCCGCTAGTAAATTATGAAGCTGGATACTTGAGTCAATGGCTGGAAGATATTGTAGGGTACTAATTATTTCGGCTATTTTCCAATTGGGTCAAGTATAATAGTGGCTGAAATAAAATGTCCAACTGTAAATAACTCGTGCTCTAATTTCCTAATTAATTTGCGCTGTTTATCTACAAATTTAGCTTTGAATTGCTGTTATTGATTTCGATGACTTGTAAAATGATCGTCATTCGTTTTGGAGTTCCATCATTATTTTCGCATCAGAATAATTAATAATTACGAACTGCGACCCGAAACAGCTTTAATGTTCTCAACAACGCCGCTATTATTCAATTTAAATTAAATCGATCGCTTGTTCCCTAATCGCTATTTCTGTGATGAGTTTTGAAATATCAGCTTTAAAACGGAAATGTTAAATTTTATATTAATTTTATTAACAATTAATGTTCATTATGAAATGGAAAGTTCTCTGTACTGTCCTTCTTGATGAAGTTGATGGAGGCCTTGCAGTACATGTGCTATGTACTGCAAGGCCTCCATCAACTTCAATTAATGTTCAAATGTAATTAAAATTATTCATTTTCAAATAAGTAAACAAGATTTTTTAAAAAAAATTGAGTGAAAAATTTATTTGCTTGTTTAATTTTCATTCAGAAAATGGGCTGAATTTCCGCTAAAACTGCAAAGAGTTTTTTTTTATCATTCACAGTTGATCAAACATAATCTGTGAAAATTAAAATTTAAATAATTAATCATAAATATCATCCAAAATTGAATAACGGGTGTAGTGTAGGTTTTTTCATAGGACGAAATCACATATTATAACATCTGTCCGATAGCACTTACTGCAAGCAAGAATACTAATACAGGTTGTTCAATATCAGATGCGCAGTGACGGTAAAGAGTAATATAATAAAACAAACAGGAAAAAAAAACGGTTCTAAATATTTGAATGTGAATCTGCAATAGCGTTTTAATAAATAAGATAACAAGATTTCTCATTCTGTAAAGTTATTCGATCTGTATACATGACAGTGGTGTGGGCTTTGTACAGATTATTTTTCCATGCACTCTTTCTTCATGCTTGTCTAAATACGAGGAAGCTTCAAAAAATTCCAGGATAGGACTTTTAATTCAAAAAATAAAAAATGTACAAAAAAAACTTTCTAAGCACATACTTTTACTTTATACAGCACAATAAAAAATATCAAGGTGTTGCAAAAGTTTCTTCCGGTTCTAGAACCCGTGCCCAAGAAGGGCTCATTTTCCGAAGGGGGTGTTCATATGTTTTCAAACAAATTATTGCATTCGATTCCTGAATATCTTTGCTATATTACATCCAAGAATCAACTTTCTGACTATACATCTGAGAGTGCCATCAACGGTCTGAAATGGACCTTTCACGCGAGCATATTCGAGCAATAATCTTCTACGAGTATTCTGAAAAGATCAGTGCTGCGCAATGTCACCGAAACATTTGCCAACGTTTAGGTGATGTCACTGTTAGTTTACGTACAATAGAAGAATGGTATCGCCGGTTCAGACGCGGAGATAGCATTCTTCAAGATGCACCTCTCTGGTCGGCCAATCTTGATTTCAGATGGTGATCTACGCCAAGCAATTGATGAAGATCACAATGTAACAACGAGGGAACTCGCAGAACAGTTCAAGGTTCACTTTTCAACCATTGCCCGGCATCTGCATGAGCTGAATCTGTTATTCAAGTTCAATCGTTTTTGTGTTGGAATAAAAATCCGGAAAAAACTTTTGCAACAACCCGATAAAAAATAATTTTTGGTAGCTATCATTTAAATAGGAATTCATAAAATTAAAAAAAATATGTGTGGCAGCGCGTTTATTTTATTATGTAATATTTTCATTTTAAAATTTAATACTAAATGAAAAATACATAAATTTAATATTTTACATTTTTTAATTTTATGAATTCCTGTTTAAATAAGAGGCTCCAAATATTTTTTTTTTACTTTTTACTGCACTTTTTATAGTAAAACTGTGTATGCCTAACATTTCATTCTTAAAAATGGGTCAAACAACATCGTCACGAATTGTTCTAAGCGTGCATGAAAACAATTCAGTTGCAGGTTAATTGATACTTGACAGTAGCCTTTAACAATTAGACCTTTAACAATTTTTTTAAATTCCGAAACTATAAATTATTGTTAATGAAAAGAGGAAAGAAAATTCCACAACCTGGATTCGAAACTATTTTTCTTTTAAAATTTGAACTGTGAAATTTTCTTTCCAATTTTCATTAATAATTTAAACATCTGAGGCGTAGGATAAAACTCTCATCGAACATTCTTGAGTTTATTCTTTATAAATTACTGTATTGTGACCGCAAATGAACTAGTGTGCCAAATTTGGAGTCGTTTGAACAACGGGAAGTGGGTGAAAAATTGATTGCAAGATTTTAACGAAACACTGTGAGTTAAGTAAAAGTGTATAATAATAATGAACAGTAGACAAACATTTAGACATGTCCCTCAAAGTACAATCTTTTTGCAATCACATTTTTGTCAACAAGTGTATAGTTTAATCACACCTACCGAAAAATGGAAGGAAAAAATTCTGCGTCATAGTCGGCGCGTCAACCAATTGGGCTATCGCAGACCACCAGACAGCCATGCTGTCACAAGATGTCTTAAAGACAACCAAGTTGTCAAGGCGGGCACCCGGCTCACAGATCGAGAATTTCTCCTATCCAACCATCAGAAAGTTTGATGAACTCACAGATAAATAATTAAATATAAATTGGAGATGACCTCCAAAGTGTATAATTGTTGAAAGTACTCCTGGAATCCGTTTTTTGCAATCTCCTTAAGAGCCGTTGTCGCAGCCTCAATAATTTCATCAGCGTACGTAAAATTACCTTTCAACCCGATTTCCATTTCCATGAAGAGATGAAAATCACATGACGCCAGGTCAGTTGAATAGGGTGGATGTCCCAACGTTGGTACAGAATGAAATTTAAAGAACCCTTGCGAGGCAAAATTTGCGGCCCCTATAACGCCGTCCTGATTATGACCATAGTTGTTGAAAGGGACGTTAATACCAACCAAACCCAACCAAACAGAATGAAATAGAAGAGACCTGTGAGCCGAAGCGTTATCACGCAACAAGAAACAATTTATTTCTTTTTTTGCTTCCATTTGTCTTCTCGTTTACGTCGGAAGACGGCTCGTAATCGACGAAGAATCTCGACATACACTTCTTTATTCACGGTGCATGTAGCTAACGACGCGACGAACTGCGAATGACTCAGAACGAAAGGATACGTGTACCTTCGAAACAAATTAGCATTCCGAAAATTATCAAAGAACAAAAGATTCTTAAAATAACACAAAGAATCACCTTTTGAATTTTTGCCGTATTTTTAGTAAACACCCTATACAGTATAATGAGATAGTCTGCGAAAACTCTTTTAAAGTCATCTTCCCACACGTGCGTATTCGAAATAAGCGCCAACAATAATACTGCATCCAAACTTGCTGCGAGCTACTGATAACATATTTTTCATTTGGAATACAATATTTCAGTCTTTATATCCTTATTCCTGAAGCCACGACATGATGGCTTGCTAAACTTCCTCTTCGGTTGTGAATTCTTTGCCACCCAAGTACCTTCAATGATCCGAACAGATGAAAATTACTGGGTGCCAGGTCGAGGTTTGTAAGGAGCATCATGGTATGGAGCATTTGCCATTGGTAGCGCGGTGAAAAGTCATGCAAGTTTTTGGCCGTATATGGCTTAGTCAATAAGTTGGTTATGAATTTCAGCTGATGGTGTGCTTTTCAACCGTATCACTCAATTTGTCGTTTAATCGCATTTCCGTAAGAGCCGTCATCTTATAAGTGTTGTTGGTCATGCAGGAAATCCGTGATCAATTTGCTTCAGCATGGGAGGAGGTGGGAGATAATAATAGTATAAAGAATTCCTATTTGAGCTCTCTTTACCTTACTTATTGACCTATTTTCCTATTTTCAAAATAACCTATTTTGGTATGATACTTAGAAGCGACGTTTTGAATGAAGGAAGGGGGGGGGGGGATACCTTAGAATTTATTAGCCCATTAGGGCTCAAAATGTAGACGATTTGTTTTAAAGAAAACTAAAAACGGAAAAAACAGCAACTTCTTGTTACGTGGGAAATTTTTTGAAAACTTTAATTTTCAGAAATACATATAGTGAAATCTCACCGGCATGAGACTATGTATAACAGACCAACGAGATTCCGTTATCAAGGCAGAAAACCCGTTCCTCTGGCTGGTCTCCAAGGCGAGAGGTGTCTCGTTCGCATCCTCCCTCGCCTGCTCAAACCAGGGGATGAGATCGTCGACCGATCTACTGCTTCAGGAAAGCAGCTGACGAGGCAGCGAAATCGTTCTACGTGGATAAGCAGAAGCGGCTCATTCCCTCACAGCGACATTTCGCCTGTCAACGCTGCCTCAATCGTTGAAGAGCTGGGACTGCATAAGCAGCCGATAGACTCAACCTACGACAGTCAGCGTATAAGCACAATCGACGATTAAAGAAAAAAAAAAGCACAGTCGTCGATAGACAAGAAATCGTGTATCTCCATTGAATAACTCTTAAATGCAACAACCTTTTTTTCAGAAAGCTTCAGAAACAGACAGGGAAGCCGTTTGTCTGTGATATATTCCCGAGGAGTATTCGAGCCTAATTGTTGACGACATTTGGAATACTGTCATTCGACGCAAATGGAGTTTTGTAAAATGTTGCATTACAGAAAAATAAAACCCAAGCATACTTCCGAGTTCAGTCGTGTGAAACTCAGCTACCTGAGAAAAGTCAATTTCTTTCGATCTTATAGAGAAATCTTCGTTTACTTTACATTTATTTAAATTTGCTGAATTGCGTTTATATCAAACTGAAGCAACTTCTGTGAATTTTATTATGTTTGTTCTATTAAAATTATTATTTGTATCAATGAGACCGGTTCTGATTCTTTCTGCAGGTGACACCTAAAAACCATATAAACATAGTTTTGGAGGCATAAGCGTAATAAAAAATATAGGCAATTTCAATATAAATAAATTGAAATAACAATTTCTCTTCGTCTGAAAACAAATCAAAACGAAGTTCTATGCAGTTTCAATGTCAAACTTTGCTGAAGAAGAAGTGTGGATTGTCTCTTAAAGTTGTTTTAATTCTTTTGTGAGAGTGGATTAGTAAATCAATTTTCCTGAACTCCGAATGACACGAAATAATGTTGAATGACAAATAGTTGAATACAGTAATCTCTCGTCTATCGCAGGGTTCAGATTCCAGAATCCCCCGCCACAGGCGAAAATCCGCGAAGTAGCGATCTTATGTTTATTTTTTTATACATCTTAAGGCATTATAAAGCTTCCCCTAATTCTTATAAACATTTCCTATGCTCATAGACATTTTCTACACTCTTAATCTACGGAATTTTAACAAAATATAAAATTCTATTTGTACGATCTCACGTGGGCAAACTAACGCAAGTGGAAGCGGCCATAGCTGCGTTTTCCATACACGCGCTACGTATTTTATTTTCATTTAATATTCTTTTTATATGTTTTAATTAATATTTTTTAATTTTTTAAAAATTATTTTCACTTATTTAGGCTAGAAAAATCAGAAATAATTAAAATAATAAATATATAAAATCCGCGATACAATGAGGCCGCGAACAGTGAACCGTGATATGTCGAGGAACGACTTTAATCCGATTGCGAACATCAAAATTGATCATTCGTAGGCATTTTATTTCATGTACGAGATTTCACAGGAATTGGATGTACCGTTATATTTCAGAATTATATACTGGATATGATAATAGTATTTATATTCCTAGATTTGTTTTTTAAAGAATGGAAAACGAAAGAAAGTATTCTGTGAGAATATTCAATTACTTTCTCAGTTCTCGATAATAAATGGAAAACATTATCGTTTAGATAACAGTTTCTTTTATCCTTTAACTGTGTTAAAATATAATTTCGATTAACATTTATAGTTTTATTTATTGTTAATGATTGAATACATTCAACATAATCCGTGAATGCTTTAATTTTATTCAGAACAAATTGTTGGGAACGAAACGAAATTTGTGTAACCACCTTTTCTTTTGTTAGAGTTCTGTATCATATCAGGTTTTATCAACACTCTGCTGTTAAATATGGTTGCTCGTTAGACAGTGATTTTTATTTCTCCTCATAAAACATCTCCAAATCCAACAAAGGTTATGGGTCCAACACTTATCAACTGCGCAAAATAAGTGAAGGCTGGTGAACTGAATCCACTGATGAGCAGATTCAAAGAGAAAAAAGAAAACAACGGCAACGGAGACAAGCGAAAAAAACGTGAGTACTAAAATTGAAAGCAAAGCGCCTAAGTCAAAAGTTGAACTACTGTAACACGAAAATCAAACATAAAAGTAAATGAAAATGGATTCAACAAACAAATATCCATTTACAAAGTTAAACGAAAATAATTACACCACATGGAAATATAGAATAACGAGAATTCTAAAAGAGCCACCCGCTGAGCCGGCCGACATTCATAAGAACTGGGAAACAAAAAACAATAAAGCGATGACACAATGGAAGATGAACAGTTAAATCAAGTGATCACAATCGAAAATGCGAAAGAACTTTGGAAAGGGCTGGAGGAAATGTATATACAGTGGGCGTCACTTAATGCGATCACTTTGGGACCAAGCCAAAGTGATAACAATAGCCGACATTGAATAAAGATGCAGCAGAAGAAAAAAATTCAAAATTATAGTCTTTATTATTGTTATTACATGTGTTTCTTATGACTGTGTAGTACAATAGGTATAAAGTTTTAAGTATATTGTACTTTAATTAAGAATCTTATAATTTTGGTTTAGAAAATACATCTTCATTTGTTTAGTACAATTTTTGCGGAGAAGGTCATTAATGAATTTTTCATATTCATGTTGCTTTGTAAAGTCATTTGATCTATGTCTCACACACACTTGTATAATTCGTAGAGCTTCTCTCATTTGAGCATTTGTTGGCGGTGATTCAGACTTCATCACTTTCGTCTTCTCGAATTGTGTGTTGCTGTCACGTGGACAGAGCATGCAAACGGTAGAATCAAAACCAAACCCTTTTTTTCACACGGGAGTATTTTTAACCAGGAAGTGAACAAGGGTGAAGTACACATGGGAAAAACTCAGACTTGCTTGAAAATGATAACAATAAACGGAGTAGTAATCACATTAAACGATGATTTTAACATGTTCACGTACTAAGGCGGTTGGGAATTCTTGATTCGATAACATTAAACGAATAACATTAAGCGTGATCACATTAAACGGCGCCCACTGTATATGATCAAGACATTAAAAGAGCAGATATCTGGAGAGAAGTGACGAAATTAAAAATGAAGGAAGATGAAAAATGGATGGATGATATAGCGAGGGTAAAGCTTTATGTGAAAAAGCAAGAGCCCTAGGATTAAATATATCGCCTAGAGAAGAAGAATTAAACATTACTAAAGGTCTAAGCAAAAAATACAGATCAGTAGAAATGTCCTTTAACGCCAGAAGAGAAATTAGCATTGACTTATTAAGACGTGCGTTACAGGCACAAGACGATATAGAAGAGGAAGAATCAAAATCAAGAAGAAACGCAGAAATGGTATATCGTGTAAAACGTGGAAATAAAAATGGAGGGCAAACGGAAAGATGTTGGAACTGTAACAAACTAGGACATAAACAAGCAAACTGTTGGTTTAAGCACAGTAAAATAAATGATAGAGCAGTGAATGGGAAACCAGAATAAAAAAAACAAAAGAAAAAGGAGGACATTATAGACCAAACCCAAAAAGAAATGCAGAAGAAGAGTGGCAAGAAATAACAAATCAGTTGCGACCACTAAAACTGAACAAATATGGACAGTGAGAGCAGTACATAAGGCAACAAAAGAATATATAAACTATACTAACTCAGATGAAATAAATACTGAAGATGAGCAGGAAATAGAAAATGATGAACAAGAAAATACCGAATGGATTTTAGACTCTGGAGCTACAGCCCATATATCTTCAAACAAAGATTGGTTTGTTGACTATAAAAAAAGACACAAGAGAAGTAAAAATGGCAGATGATAGTGTAGCAACAATCCATGGCACTGGCACAATTAATATGATGACAAAAGTTGATGGACGAGAATATAATATCAAACTAACAGATGTTTTGTACGTACCAACCCTAAGAGGAAATTTGATATCTGTAAACAAAATTGTAAAAGGGCAAAATGAAGTTATATTTGACAACAAGCAAGCTATAGTTATAAACGCTACTGGAGACATAGTGGCAGAAACGAGCCTTATAAACGATCTTTACCTCTTACATGCAAACGTGATTGATAATGGTACAAATCACTCAAACGTGAATCCTCTATCACTTTACACGGAACAAAATGATAATTTAGAAAACAGAAAGGAAACATAAAAATAATGTGCACTCAGAAAGGACGCAAATAATTCCATCGGACAAACAACTCTGCATAGAAGATTAGGACAATTGAATGAAAGAGCCCTGGATAAACTGCTTTATAAAAAACTGTCATGCATGTAACACTGGAAAATTTACCATAAGCCCGTTTCCGAAACTAAGTGGAAGGAAATATATGATGACCATCGTAGATGATTACACACGAAAAGTATTTACTTATTTCCTATACAGTAAGGATGAAACGATAGATAAAATTAAAGACTTTAAACGAGGTGAAGAGAAACGAACAGGACTAATGATAAGAAAAATACGAACTGACAATGGAGGAGAATTTGTTGGCGGTGAACTAAAAGAACTACTAGAAGAAGAAGGTATTCAACATCAACTAACCACACCTTATACACCACAAAGTAATGGAATCGCTGAAAGGGAAAATAGAACAATAATCGATATGATGTGAGAACAATGCTCATAGACGCTGAATTACCACCAACATTTTGGGGAGAAGCGGCAGCAATAGCATCATACACTCGAAACTCTTGTCCAACGAAAATAAATGGAAATCTAACTCCGCAAGAAAAATACAGTAATAAAAGACCGATAGCCAATCACCTTCGAACATTTGGATTCCAAAAGTCAACAGAGACAAACTATCACCAAATGGAAAAAATGGAATATTTGTGGGATATTCAAAAATAAGGAAAGCATATAGAATATATGACGTAACAGAAGACAAAATAGTTGAATCGAGAGACGTCTAATTTATTGAAGAACGAAAGGGGTCTGAATTATTAAAACTGAATAAAAAGGATCAAATTGAAAACATAAACTTTCACTACATACTGGTGGACCATGAAGAAAGACAAATTCAAAATGATCAATAAATATGTGCAGAAGAAATCCAGCAACATCCTAGAAGACAAAGGAGGCCACGTCGTGACGACACAAGAAATATTCAACCAACTAGAAGATCAGAACGTATACGACAGCAAAATATAAGACATGGAACACCGATATACAATGAAATGGAAGAAACGGATAGTGACACCGATGATAAAAATGAAACAGCTGCAAGACCTACGCAGAAGAACACCTAGATGAGAATCAAACAGATATATTAGAAGAAATACAAACAAATTATACCCAATCAAATCAAAATGAGACAAAAGTCCCAAAAACATTCTAAGACGCTATGGAAAGCCCCAAAAAGGAAAAATGGCTCGAAGCAATGCAAGAGGAAATAGATTCACTAAATGCTCATAACACATGGAAATTAGTAGAAAGACCAAAACATCAAAAAATAATCAAAAGCAAATGGGTTTTCACTATAAAGAAGAACAACGATGGAAGCATCGAGAAGCACAAAGCTAGACTAGTGGGATTAGGAGGCGAACAATTAAGTGGAAGAGATTATCATAAAACATACTCACCTGTAGTTCGACTAGAAAGCCTAAGAACATTGATCGCTATTGGAAAACTCAAAAACTTCGCCATAAAATTCTACGATGTAAAAACAGCATACCTCTATGGAAAACTTGAAGAAAAAATTTTGATGGAACAACCTGAGGGATTTGAGGAAGGTACAAAAGACCAGGTATGTCAACTACTTGTCAAATCCGAAAAGAGACGGTATCAAAGAAAATAAAGTTAGAAAGGATTTGACAAGGAGAAAAGAAAGAAGAAAGGAAGCCGTCCCCCCGAAGAAGAATAGACCATGACCTATCTTCAATAGACCTCTAGTGATTGTGTGAGTGAGTGATTTTGTTTTTTGAAATTAATAATTATTCACGCCGCAACCAACCATCCAACGCTTGTGTGAGTAATTTTGTGACTTTCAGTGACCCTCCCCCCCGGCGACCCCGGGGGAGATTTCACCCCCCCCCCGGGGGGGGGGGTGACTTTTTCTCATTTAATTATGGACCGAATGGTCATGTTAATGGCGGACGGGCCATTTTCCGTCGCCAGTTTTATGAAGGCGCTGTACGCAAAATCTGGGGTACCGCCTGTGTTAGCGTCTGAGGACCCTTCCATCTTGGTCTTGCAGAGACTCTCCTCTACGGAGTTGAGGATGCTCTGCAAGTCAAGTGCTATATTGCTGATCGCATCGTCGATGTGGAGTGCGTGAAAGTTGGCAACACCACCGTCAACTTTTATCACGCGGACCCTGGCCACCTCACAGTCCACGTCAGGGGAATTTCGCCGTTACTGTCCACGGCTTATATTTGAAATTAGATGTCGGAGTTTGGGGAAGTGCTCGGTATTTATCGTCCCGAGCATGCAGATACTCCCTGACTCCAGAACGGCAACATATACATGTATTTCGATATGAGGCTGGATAAGGACATTCCAAATTCCCTTATTTTACATGGAGAACGTGTCTTCGTGTACTATAAGGGGATGAGGCAGTGCTGTTGGTACTGCAAAAAATCTTCTCATGTCAGGAGAGATTGCCCTCTCCTGAAAAAGTATGTGAAATGTTCCCGCTTGGTGGGCAGATACCATCGTTGCCCGGAGGAGATTGACAGCAGTGCAGCAGCAGTTACGTCAACGCCTCGCCCGTCACCGAAGATGACATCGTTAGATCAGGATGCAGAGCCACAACGACCGGCCCAGCCCGTATCGTCTCCACGTACGTCGCGGGCCGCTTCACATGAGCCATCTTTACCTCCTCTTCCACCTGAGGACGAACAGGGATTAGTGCCGCCATCTTCACTCCCTCCGTCTTCAAAG
>JAHWFO010100943.1:2731811-2750299 GCA_023313115.1 Rhysida immarginata | reverse complement strand
GAACGGGCCTCGTTTTTGAGGCGTTTGAATAAGTTGCGCAGTCCTCAATCGGACTGCTAGACACTTACAGCATGTGCGCCTAGACGCCTAGAAATTTAAGATCCTAGTTTAGGCGTCTGCTGAGGCAACACCATCTGCCTTAGCAGGAGGACTATGCATATCTTGAATAGACCTATAGTGATTGTGTGAGTGAGTGACTTTAAATTCTTTAAATTCTTGGACTTAAAAATTATTCACGCCGCAACCAACCAACCAACGCGTGCGTGAATAACTGTGACTTCGAGTGACCCGTCCCCCGGCGACCCCCGGGGGAGGTTTCACACCCCCCCCCCCCGAACTTTCCTACTCTTAAGCCATGGAGAACATGGTGTTTATGGTTGCCGACAGACCAATAGCCGTTGGCATGTTTATGAAAGACCTGTACTTTAAGACGGGCATCCCACCCGTGTTGCCGTCTGGCGAACCTGCTGTTTCTGTCGTGCAGAGACTTTCCCCAAATGAATGGAGGATGCTCTGCCGACAGCGAAACATAGCAGACCGTGTGGTGTTTGTGGATTATGTCAAGGTAGGGATTATGTAGCGGATGGCCGTCACCAATCCATCCCGGGTATGCATGGCATACCATACTCGTTCTACAACGCGACATGGAATCTTTTTGGGCCTTTTCTGGTGCAAGTGTTTAATTCGATCATCGAAGACCCGTCTTCCATCACACCGGACTTCACCGTGGGGAAAATCATCCTACTCCCCAAAGTGCCCAATCCAGAGTTGGTTACCCAGTGGAGGCCTATAACCCTTCTCAACACCGACTACAAGGTCTTCACTGGTGTATTTCAGCAAAGACAGAAAGTTTTCGCCGAAGATTTTATCAACCCCGGACAATCCTGCTCCATTCCATCACGCAGGATGTCCGATAATCTAATTACGATTCGGTGTGTGATGGAAGAAGCGTGTGCTCGTCAGCAAGCTCTTGCCGTTTTAAGCCTTGACCAGGAAAAGGCTTTCGACAAAGTGAACCATGTGTTTCTCTTTGAAGTATTTCGACACCTTCGTCTTCGGACTTTTGCCACCATCATTTCCGCACTGTATGTTTCGGCCGCATCATGTGTGGCGATTAACGGTTCCATATCTGCTACCTTCAATCTGCGAAAGGGTGTCAGGCAGGGGTGTCCTCTTTCCCCTCTGCTATACATCTTTTATTTGGAACCATTATTGCAATACTTAAATCGCCACCAAGATGTTCGAGGATACGATCTGCCAGCTGCATCCATAAACATCAGGACTTTGGCTTATACAGACGACGTAGTGCATTTGGCGTCCGATCCGTATTCCTTGAGCATCTATAAAGAGACCTTTGACCGCTTTAGTACTTCGACGGGGAGGTCCATCAACCTCGTCAAGTCTAAAGGTATTGCTGTCGGGAAATGGACTGTGGACTATCTCAAATCTTTCCCCATAATATGGTGCGACCGAATTACAGTGTTAGGATACGTTTTTTCTTTTCTACCGACTATGGACTCTATGCACTGGCAACAAGTGATTGAGAAGTGCATCACTCGCCTTGACAGAAACCTTCGTTTTCCAACTTCAATGTTTGTCAAGGTGAGGTTCATAAAAACACATGTGCTTCCCGTATTAACATCTAAATGCCTATTCACCTTGCCCTCGTTCCAAAATCTTCAGAGACTACGTAGTGCAATTGTGAACTGCGTGTGGGGAACATCTACTACGTCTACTACATCTACTACATCTGCGCAAAGGCGTCATCCACTACGTGCAGCGTACCTGTTTGCTCCATATGAGGGAGGAGGGTTAGGTTTACCGGACATCAAGCTTTATCTTATTGCAGCCAGATTGGCTGCCATGGTTAGGGTATTCCTCTTCCCGCCTCCCATATGGGCAAACTTTGTGTTTACTCATCTGTGGATCTTTTTTAAGGTGAATAGGCTTCCATTACCACCCTTGTTGCCAGTGATAATGAATTTCCGACATCCAAAACTATACGTGACATTTATGACCGATATTGTGACTTTTCTTCCCATGCTACGTCGCATTGACCCACAAGATTGGGGGCATCTTCGCCTTGCATGGTTTTTTCAGCAGTCCGACCCAGGGGAGACCACTGACATCTTACGACTCTACTCTGATCAACCGTAGGCAGCAGTCCTAAAGCTATTAAAATCCTTTGCTTTCGAAAGAACTTTGTTTAATTATCAGTGGCGACTGTTGCATCACGGATTTTACTCCCTCCAACGTCTCCACCAGTGGAGGCTGGTCGGATCTGCTGGATGTCTTTATTGCGGCGTAGATGAGACTGTCAGCCATATTTTTCACGAGTGCCCGTTCGCGAAATCGATCTGGGATCGTTTGAGGCAGCATTACGGGCTAGTACATTTCTCATATCAGTCCGTGCATTTCCTCTTAAACGATTCCACTGGCGAGGTACTTAAAACGGATCTAGCTATTGCGATCGCCTTCATCAACAAAGAACTTTGGCTGGCCCGGTGGAGTCGATCGCAGGGTCATCCTCCATCACACTCGACCGTATGGAGGAAAGTGGCCGATCAACTTCGATCCTTTCTCCTTCTCGAATGGCCACGGCTAGGTCCGTTTATGTTTAAAAAACGCTTTGCAACATCTAAGTGTTTATGTGAGGTCATCGGAGGAGACCAGACCTTTCATTTCACCTTTCCGATGGCCTTTTGATACCTCGTCAGTTGTGAACGGGCCTCGTTTTTGAGGCGTTTGAATAAGTCGCGCAGCCCCGAATGGACGCCTAGATTTTAAGACCTCATGATTAGGCGTTCGCTGAGGCAACACCATCTGCCTCAGCTCCAACAGTGGACGGAAGACCGACTGGACCAACCCATGGACACGGCTCTGGACGAAGGAAGGGGAACATAGACTGAGTACTGGCAGACGTAAGAAACAAAGAATTTCTGAGTCAGTTAATGTTATATTTATTCGCAGCCATAAGCGCCCCGTGAAGGATATTTCCCCAGCTGAGCCGAGGGTGAAAGAAGGTCCGACTGTACGTGAATCATCGTCGCCCTCCGAGAGCGAGAGAACGAGAAGGCGTCAGCTGGCATCCCGCCCCAGGTGCTATCGTAATCGACTTCGTACGCCGAACGAAGAGGTATTCCATCCAAGGAAAAGATCGTCTCGCCCGCCCGCCAAATCGGATGATAGCCGTCGAGGTGTCCCGAGGTTAAAGGAGGACATCGCTTCCCGAGCAAAGTCCGAAGATGTTCGACGAATATTTACCTCAAGCCAGACACAAACGACACGATCATCATCCGCCCCTGAGACGTCCGACTATTTGGTCGATAAAGAAGAGGCCTTCGCAGACCTGACGGACCAAGTAGCCGCTATTGTTGATGACGTGCGCTCTCCAACACACACCGTGCCTACTTCGTTAAGCCACGCCTTCAGCATCCAGCTACGCCCCCCAAACCGAACACGACATTCTCCCGTGGAGGTTGGATGCAATGGAAGTGATTCCCCCCATTCCCAATTTAGCCGGCATTAGCGTTGGGCGCCCACGCGATTGTCCTCGCTTGGACGTAGGAGCAGCTTCCTCTGGTAATAGTGGTATCCATTTAAGATTTGTAGTCTATAGTGTTGCGAATTCGTTTGATAGAAATTCTTACCTGTCTCGCCATATCACTAATCCATTGTTCTATTTCACACAGTCACTCCTCCACGGTCGACTTACCCTGAGTGGTTGCCGCTGTCTGAGTTTGCGGTTTCCAGTGGGACCAGTTGCCTGCCCAAGTGGACCGAGGCGTTATTGCATCGACCTACCTCACGGGCACTAATTCCAGGTCGCGACCTTGCTCGTCCTGGATATACGGTGAACTTCGAGGAGACGAATCTCTTATCCCCGACGTCTGCAGCTACTGACTTGGACTGATAGACAAAAGCTCACCTTAAATTGTTCTCATTATTTGTTCGGCAATCAGCCGCTACATGTATCGTAATTGTTCGATTCGATTAAATTTACTTTAACTCATTCATCACCTTGTCCCGCTCTGTTCTTTCATAAAAACCCTTGACACTACTTCAAGGCATATATGGTTTAAAACAATCGGGACGACTGTGGTATCAAACTATAAGTGAACATCTCAAAAGCAAAGGATTTGAAAAACTGACATTTGACCAATGCATATTTCGATACAAGTCAGTGAGAAGTGAAATGTATATTGCTTTATACGTAGATGACATATGTGCAATAGGCAATAACGAAGTAATAATTGAAGAAGGAATAAATAAAATCCGGGAAAAATTCGATCTCAAGGAACAATCAGAATTATCAAATTTCATAGGATGGAAGATTAAAATGTCAACCAATAAAAAACTTGAAATATCGCAAGAAGAACTAATAAAAGAAATACTTGAACGCTTTGGAATGACGAACAATAAACTTGCAGCAACACCATTAGATACAAATCAAGATCTCAGTGAATTCAACGAATCTCCATAAGCCAACAAAACAGAATATCAAGAAATTATAGGAAGTGTGATGTATTTGGCATTAGGAACAAGACCAGACATTTCTTACGCCGTAACAGCACTCTCAAGTTATATCAAAGATCCTAGAGAAATACACCTGAAAGCTGCCAAAAGAATGTTAAGCTATTTGAAAGGAACTCGACATGTAAAGCTAACCTAAACAGATCATGACGGAAAATTGCAAGGTTTCGCGGATGCTAGTTGGAAAGATGGAAAAGGAAAAGAGAAATCAGTTACTGGCTATGTGATCAAAATTGCAAATAATGTCATAGCGTGGAAAAGCAAACAACAAGAACACGTGTCAATGTCCACATGTCAAAGTGAACTGACAGCGATAAGTGATTGTTTAAAAGAAATGAAATGGATCAGAGGTTTAGTGCATGAGCTAGGAGGAGACCAATTCCTCTCATTACCAATCCGCATTTACAGTAAGATCAGATACTATGTGAGAGTCGCAGTCTTTGTGAAAGAAAAAGTTTCCAACGAAAATTATGAAATAATCTATCAACCGGGAACGCATCTGTGTGCTGATGCATTGACCAAACCGGTATCAGGACCAAATTTGAAGAGACTGAGAGATATGATTAATCTAATATAAGAAATGTTAAGATAATTATATTATAAAGCTGCTTATAACAAATTTTGTTCCTTTGGGGGGGGGGGATTTGTTGGGACCGAAACGAAATTTGTGTAACCACTTTTTCTTTATACCCTTTTGTTAGAGTTCTATATCACATCAGATTTTATCAACACTCTGCTATTAAATATGGTTGCTCGTTAAACAGTGATTTTTATTTCTCCTCACAAAACATCTCCAAATCTAACACAAATCCGTTGAAATCGTACGTCAGGCAATCATTTACTCCGGAAGACAGGGAGATGTTTAGTTTGAATGACAATTTTGACGTATATCACTTGAACCGTTATTTTCAAGAGCTGCACCTGAAACTTCTTCAGTACAATGTGCTTGTGTTTCAAGTGGGATAAGTTTAGATGATGTCTAAAATGCTGTGGAGCTACAGGCTTAGAAAGATATGATGGACATCTTGCAAATAAATGAGGAACTGCATTCCCAGCTAATTTCCAACGATATCTTGGAATACTATCTTCTTTCCCATTGATCACAAATTTGTTTGTGACATACTTTTGAAGGAGTCCTATTTTTCCGTGGAATTGCTCTTTTCCGCAGGTAATAGGCATTATTTGTATATTATTGCTAGAAGCCTTGTTGGACAATTATAAACCATGATGAAAAATTAAAAACAATGCATAAATTAATTTCTTAGTTGATCCAAAATTCACTATAATTATGCATATGACACCAAATATCTTTAAATATTTTGCAATCTTGGAAAAGATAATTAGCTAAAATTCTGTCAGTTGAAAATTTATAGACAAAAGAATAAATCACCAAAAAAAAAAAAAAAAAAAAAACCCCCCCCCCTTTAGGAATCCAACCCCAACCGTAGGCATTGTATAGGGGGGGGGGGGGTAAACCACTCGACGACAACACCTCACGTTCAAAATTTGAATAGTTGCTTGTGATCTGGCAACTTAATTACTAAATACTGATATACACTTGTATATCTGATATAAAGTTCTGAGAATTGCTTGTTTCAAAAGCTCTGGGGAAATCTTACTAACAAGGGAATCCCTCGAACAGGTATGTCACAGATTTTCACCAAATTGAAATATGTTACTCATCTGAAGCTACTATAGATGCTTGCAAAATAAGAGAGTGCGAAATTGTGCTTCTTTCAAAATAAACCGCGAAAACCAAAAAATTTCAGCATACAAGCGGTTAGGCTATGTGGAGTTCCCTTGTAAGTATCATCGTGCGTAATTTTTTTTTTACATAAATCTAAATTTTAGTTCATACAAAACTGTTTAAAAATTCTATGAAAGTTTTGATTTAAGAAATATACTTATTTCACGCATAATAAGCAGTCGTTTTTTTTTATTAAAAAGCACTTGTATGAAGCCTAATACAATAACTTGCCATTAATACTTCTTGGCCCCAAATCTAGGTCTATAAAAGATCTTTTACCAAACTGGCGATCGCAGCGACCCTGGTGAGTTGTTACGCATTTAAGGAATTCGATCGTTTCATTTCATATCCGATTATTATAAATAAAATGTTATTATATCATTGAAAACACATTTTTATTTATTGGCTAAACTATTGAAAATTAATATGCAATGCTTAGTAGGAGACATAGATCGTTGTTTTATCAGCAAAAAATTCGTAAAGTCGACACTACCTCAAACTCTGCTTTCGGAGTTGGCATACTTCCCCTCTAATACCAGGGTTATTAGATGAAGCGCTAAAAACTTCATCTAATAACCATGCTAATACTATGACATGAAGCGCTCCCGTTGTTTTTTAAAACTCTTCTTAAAATGAAACTATCGTTTTATAATAAGTTTCAATTTGGAGTGCACCTAGTAAAATTTTTATCCAGGCTCTGGAATTTTCTTTCCTATTTTTCATCAATAAAAATATAGGGAACCCTTACACGCTATACAAAAAGGCTTTTTAGTAAGGTGACCAGACGTCCTGCATTTTGCAGGACAGTCCTGCTTTTTTATGTTTTATCCTGCAAACTGCTTTACCTACTGAAATAAACGAAAATGTTCTTCTTTTTTTTTATTTGTCCTGCTAAACGTCCTGCATTCCGTAATGATCATCATAAAAATGTTTAAAAATAAACATTTTGGTTTAAATAAAATAAATTTATTTATTTTTTATATACTTTAAGTAAAAATTATCATTTTCAATGTGTTTACATTGAATTTTTGAAAATAAACCATGAAAGTACATCGCGATATCGCTTTTGCAAGAAATTTCTAAAACAGTTAATCCTAATTGCAATTGTGTCCTGCATTTATGTCCTGCATTTTTTCCTTCAAAATCTGGTCACCCTAGTTTTTAGTTATTTTTTTTTCCTGAAAACAAAGTTGTATTCTATAATGAGAGAACTTTTAATGTTTATTTTAATAATATATAAATTTAAAAAATCAATTAAACTTCAACAAGATTTAATTAATATAAACAAAATAAATGTTAAAAACTGACAACAATTTCTATCGTACAATACAGTTTTAAATTATAGAATAAATTTAAAACCCGATTAATTAAGCCAATTTAACTACACAATTTAAAAAACCTCCCATCCCCTAATACAATAAAATCATATATACAAAGATTTACATTTAAATGTAAGAACCATCCCAAATTAAAAATCCTTAAGCAGCACTTAAAAAATATATATACAAAAATGTACTTTTAAAATTCAAACCAAAGTAGAATGAGCTGCACTTTTTTATATGTTTGGGAGGGAGAGTGGGGTTTTCAGGAGTACTAGATCTGATGATAAGTGTGTTTATCACCTCGAAAACGTTAATCATTGCGTATATGATGTAACTTTTATTTCAATTTTTTTTCAGTTTTTTTATCTCAATTGACTTCAAGAGCTTACATTCTTTTTGGATTTTATGATCTTGGACCTAGGACACTTTCCATCGTCTCAACGAAATTCGACAGTTTTCACTTCTTTCATGGCTTGACTTTGCTCTTCACGCTACGTTATGAAAAATAAATCTCCAGTCAAGTTCCCGAATTTTAGTCAAGTGCTAAATTTCTCAAGGAGTTTAGACTTTGCAGCTCATACTACTTTGGTTTGAATTTTAAATGTATATTTTTGTATATACAGAGTGTATCAGGTTCGATGGTCATAAAGTACCTAGCGTGATCCTTTGCATGATTACAAACTTGAAGTTCCTTATCGAAAATGTCGAAAACTCAAAATTTAAATTGCGTCGTTACGACATTTATGAACTTTCCGCACCAGCAGTTCATTAAATTCAAAGGGGCGATTACAATGAAATCGGTGGCAATTACTGAGATTAAATGACGTTTTCGGCAGGTTTTCAGCAAACTTCGCGTGATGTTTAGAACCTTAACATTTAAGTTTTGAACATTTTGCATAAGGAACTTTAAGCTTGTAATCATGCAAAGGATCACGCCAGGTACTTTATGACCATTGAACCTGATACACCCTGTATATTTTTTAAGTGCTGCTTAAGGGTTTTTAATTTGGGATGGCTCTTAATTTTAAATGTATATCTTTGTATATATGATTTTATTGCATTAGGGGATGGGAGGTTTTTTAAATTGTGTAGTTAAATTGGCTTAGTTAGTCCTGCATTGTCGAATTTTACGGAGTAAAAACAAAGTTTTAAATGCCATAAAAGACAAAAGTGCACCACACAGTGCAAGTTAAACCTATTTACACATCGTTGGCTCGTGACTAAACTACAGAGTCTGCACGAAGTTTTTCTCTGTGCGTTTTGTGCACTTAGAAAGTGCAGAATCGGCAATGAACAGAACGCAGATTCGATGCCGAACAGCGCCGCCGGGAATGCAGAATCTCATGACGAACAGATTATGCACGCACATTTTCAATTATGTGCCGAGGTATTTTCAATTTTTGACCATTAGTTGGCGCTCTTCAGGTATAAACAATTACTGCCTACCTCACCCCCATACTAATTATCGGACTTTATCTCTCAAAATTTTGGCTCTCATGACAAAATTAGGTCTAATAAAAAATTATCTTTCATAGAAATGATTTTATAGGAAAATTTTTATATGCTCAAATTGATAATGGAATAAAATTTCTATAAATATGTGAAGAATAACCTGTACCAGGGATGGATGACCCTACCTTCATCCATCCCTGCCTGAGGTTTTCCTTGTTATAAAAGAACATTATCACTTTAAAACTTTACTGAAAAATCCATCTTGTATTTTTGACTGAATTTACATATATGTATATCTTAATGTATTATTGATGAGTTTGTCTTTATGCGAATCCATTGTATAAGTTTTCATCAGGAGCAAATGACATGATCCTTATGTGGTCTTGTTTCTTAAGGCCTGCGCACAGAAATTTCATACATTATTACGTCATTATACCTAGTCGTATTTTAGGGCTTATTATTGGTAGAAATGAGATTGAAGGTGACTACTTATGACGTTTGAACAATGTATGATGTTTCCGTGCGCAGGCCTTCCTTTCTAGGAGGTGTTGGCTCGGCGCACCTGACCTCGTCAGTAATTTAATACTGATTGAACTAGTTGGAATTCCATCCTCTAATTTCGTAGTGTTATGCAATAGATATGAGGGAATTAAATTGTATTTCTTTAATAATTTTAGAACATTTTTTTAGGTTAATATTAAATTTTGTAATAATAAAATGCATGATATTGCCTCACGTTTTATTTTTAACTACATAAAGTAAATTAAAGAAAAAAAGTGAATCATTTTAGCTTCAATTTGATATACACAACAATTCCCTACGAGGAATATAACCAGAGATATGCTACGTTTTAAGTGATGAGATGTGCGAAACTTTGATAACTTTGATAATTAATTATGACTAAAATGTATTTTTCTCTGGCAAACGAAACTATTCATGCTTTATATTTTATCAATTGGAATACGCTGATAAAGGTTGAGAAAAATCGGAGATCCTAAGGTCAATTATCATTTGATTTTATTCAATTGGACGTGGAATGACTCATTTATCGATTAAATAAAAGAAACAGTAAAATCTTAAACAAACTGTCACATACATATAAAAAGATACGTAAACTCAGCCTGGACAAACCAATAAGCAGTGACTTATCATATACGGACCAGAACTTTGCTAAATTCCTTAAGTCGCAATCCTGAAAAATCGTTTCCTGCGAAATCGGATTCTAAATACAATTTGGTGGCTATCGAACTATGTGGAGACGCATTATACTGTTGAAAGAAAACGAAGCAGTATGTAACTCATCAAAAAGGACGCACGGAGCCTTCATCTGCCAGAGACTTTTGTAGAAATACCAGGGATCCCATTTAATGCCAGAGCTGAACACATTTCAAATCATTACGGAGCTGAACACATTTCAAATCATCAACTTATACAGATCCCTGTTTACATACCAGGCGCAAGGTTTCATAAAGGTTTTCTCTATACACGGTTCCTTCCAACAGCCTGAGACAGTCGGAAATGCGACTCGTCAGACCAGCTAACCCGTTTGTATTGGCTCAGTGTCCAGTGGTAGTGTTGCTGATCTAGGTGAGGCACTTATCAAGGTTACTCGGTTGGGCATCAGTTCCTAAAGCCCACAGCATGGTGCGGACATCGTACAATTCTCACAGTGAGGTTTTGTTGAGACCCCAGAATTGGATTCCGATGTTACTGGGGGAAGTGTTGCACGCCTATCGCCTAATGATTTTAAAATGATTCTTGCCATCCTGACGCTGCTTAAGTTCGTAACTTCGATATTTATCCGGAATTTTTGTAGTCGCGGAACATCCTTGAAATGGTCGTACGCGATAACCCATAATTTTTCTCTACCTCTGAAATACTATGACTTAGCTCACTAGCTCCAACGTTCAAAAGTACTTAATATCGTGATAACCTGCCATTCTGATGGAGGAAGTACTACGAATCTCTATCGCCGTATATACGCACTGGCGGGAGAAACCATTCAACAGGCGATTGTGCTATGGATTCTGCGTAGGCTCGTCTGTATCACTTTTTCTGGCACTTCAGTATGTCTCGTATGTAACAAAGTTGATGGAAGACCTGTATAATTCATCAGTAGTGTATATTTGCTTTTGAGCTACCCCGTATTATAGAAAAGTTGCAAGCCCATTTTATCGTTACGATCCAAATGTATGAATGAGAGCTCCTGCTTTCGTCTTAAAGATATCTGCAAAGTTTCCGGAAATTTCCATTATTAGATATTTAAGCTTTAAAAGTTTTGTAGAATTATAGAAACCGTAAGATGAACAAATAGATTTTTAGACTATTTAGATTTTTATTTAGATTTATTACTTTTCAAAATAAAAAACAATACAGCTTTTTTGTGTAGAGTTATCTTGATTTGTCGTCGTGATGATTCTTCGAGCATAAAAATATATTCTTCTATTTTTATGTTCGAAGTGATGATTATATTCTAGTCAACTGGAAACAAATTAACTCAGGAAGTAACAAAGTGGCCACAATCAGCCAAACAACTTACAAATGCTAAGTTATTCTGAGATAATGATGTTATATAAAATAATCACGTTTTTATTTTTTAATTTGTTAAAAGTTGTGTTTTAATATGAATTTCAATAAATTTATTTATAATATAAGCAGTTACGAATGTTCTTTTCCAAAATAAAATTAAAAAAAAAATATTATAAATCTTTTGGCGTGAGCCTCGATTACTGGATACGAATTCGCCTATCTCTCCTGAATAATGCTATAAGCGATTTCTAGATGTGTGAGTAAATAGAAATAAAAATTTAATAACTGCAGAGTTAAGACCGATTCCCGCATCATTTATAACGTTTATATCTCCAAAAAAATTTCGAGCATATGGCAGCAACAGGAAAAGAGAAAAGCAATAAACGGGAGCTTTGTAAATGCGAGAAACGACACGGCGAGCTGTTGGAGGAACCAAAGGGAAGGAGGGTGGGCGGACTGAGGAGGTAAGGAGAGGGGAGGATTGGGTGAGGGGGGAAGGAAGGTTTTGGAGGGTCTTGGAAACGATTGCAAAGGAGAGCGTTGCGATCGATTTCCTCGTTTTGAATGCTGAGGGCGTTTTTCCCTCCCGGCCTTCCATTGATATTTGGGTAGATTTTCTGCAGCCACATAGTGAACAGGGTTTCTGGCGCTTTCAATTTAAATAAGAAAAGAAAGAGACGGGAGCCTCGCAGAAAATTTTTTCCCTATCCCGCGATTGCAACAAACGGTGCTTCAAAATGGACTTCATTATAAAATGAGGCGAGTATAGAGGGAGAGAAAGAAAACAAGCAAAGGGCGGACGAAAGGCTGAATGAAGAATGGAACAGAAAGGGCAATGGATGTCGTCGGATTCATATAATCTCTACCAACACAAAGATGCAAAACGGATAAAACAATAAACCGCCGCGTCATAATAGCCGAAAACGAGAATGTGAAACCTCATTTCATATTCACAAAAACCACCTACTGAATCCGGTTTGTGGAAATTCTTAACCGCATAAAAAGAAAATGAAATAAAGATGACCGCAGAGGTCTTAGCGAAAGCAATATAAATAGAAGTGTTTCCTTTTTTATATTATTTTTAAATGAGTATAAAAGGGAATTCCATCTAAAAAGCTTTATTTTATTACCATACAAAAATTGCTTCAGGAAAAGTGGTCAATTCTAAAGTAAGAGGATTCATCATAATGCATATAAATTATAGTTATCAAATTAAATAGTATGTATGAAGAACCAGGAGACACCAAATCTACTTGAACCACAAAAAAGTTGACATTTATTGGCATTTCGATCACAAGGTGACCATCAGTCAGAATGTACATGTATAATTAAACTCAATAATAATAAGTACACAGGCCAACAAAAAATAACTTTTTAAATACTGTTTTAACGTTGAGGGCTGATTCTTATGCTTTTTTGTGTGCATCTGTCATCAGTTTTTTTTTTATTACCCACAGATTTCTTGTTTTTCAATGAAACGTTTAAAATTATTCAGAGTTTGGGCTTGATAAATTTCCATTTGGCCCATAAATATGGATACTTTAACATTGCAGCCGCTTCTCTTTACACTCATTACTTTAACATTCCATTTTCTATGTGCATAACTTTGATAGCACATTAAAAACCATAAGAATAAGGCTTATTCATTTAAAAAATTTTCATCGTTGGTCTGTATTATTGAATACCCAATCAGACGAAAATATAATTCTGCAAAACGCAGATTACATTAAGAATTCGAAAAATATTCTTGGTTGTCATTTGTTTTCATTTTTTTAAATTTAAAATAAACGGATCTGAACCGAAACCGTGAGAAGAAAACTTAAGAGAAAAATCGTTTTTTTCTTTTTTTTCTTTTGCAGTGTATATTTAATTCCTTATAATCAAAAGAATTGGGCATCCAAATTTATAAATTACTTATTGGGGGATGAAGACGTAAGTTTTTATATAAAGTGTCAAGAAATAGCTGCAATATATAAATATCCGTGCAATCTGAAAATATTGTTTAAGAATCTAAGGCACTTTAAATGTCTCGCTCAATCTGAGAATGACAGATCATGAATGTGACCATAATCCCACGTGTAGCCAATCTTCTTAAATGCTCTAGAAGACGTTGCCACAAAAATGGCTATTCTTGCAATGTGCTGCAATATGTTTGTGAAACCTTGTGGGGTTAACGAGAAAAGGTTTGATCACAAGAAGTGTGTGCCTTGCTGCGGGATATCTCACACGCACACCTTCCACCTATTATCACTGGAAAGCTCTGTGAATTGTGATGGCAGCCCGTTGCACGTTTCCACGAAGCGCAGATTTCGCCTCCAGACATTTTCATTCACTGAAAAACACTCTCGGGAGCAGAACTTTAGAAAAAAAGTGCGTCAGTGCCAAATACTATTCTCAAATGGATTCAAGTAATCTTTCTTTTCCACAATTTAAAAAAAGTTTGGTAAACGCATTACTGTAGAAAGAACTTATAATAGCAAAATTTAGATGATCCATTGACATCTTTTCACTGACAAGTGAGCCCCACATCATTTTAAATAATAAAAACAGAAAACATAAATAAAGTTTTTTAAAGATTTAACGTCATTAAATATGGGATGGGGGGAATTTATACAATTATTTTGGTCTGATCAGAAAAATCTGTTTTGTCCAGTTTGTGTTCTTTGGATATACAATTTCCACTATTTATATCAGGATTATTATGAATACAAATAAGCTATTGAATTAAGGAATGTAATAGTTTCTCTGCTCCATATAGTGTATGTATATTTCTAAGCAGCTACTTACGAGAAGTGAAGAAAATTTTAAAGTGAAAGGTAAACCGTATATGCATAAAAAATTACCCTAAATATAAAAAAAGTATACCCTAAATGAAAAATTTTATTATAAGAAAGAGACAATCGGGTAAAGAATTCGAAAAATGTTCATGCTAATCTAAATCAAATTCACGGGCAGAAAACCGTAAAGTCACGAAGAAGGCATGGTACGCGCCTTAAAAAAAGAATTTACAAAATTTAATTAGAAAAAAAAATATAACTCTTATATGGATTTTCTGATAATTATATAATTTAGTTCTCCATATAATTTAGTCTCTCTTTAAATCTATTTAATTTTAGAAATTATGCGCAATGCCTGAAATCCATCCGTGGAGAGTGGAGGGGGGGGGGGGGCGATGAACGAAGATGCTTCAGATAATTGTTTTAGGCTTTATTTAATTCGTTTTTCCTTTATCTGAAAATTTTTTAGTTTTGCTGATAGCTTGGTTGAGAAAGTCAAGTTTATGCTTAATTGGAATAAAAACAATACGTTCTCCTCATCCCAGCCGTATCATATTGCTCTTTGTTTATATTTCTGTTTTTTTGGATATTAACCGTAAGAACTAAATTGATCAAACAATAAGGAATTCGAGTTCATTAAATTTTATTTAGATCTCATAAAGAAAAAAATTTATTATGACTGATTTTTAATATTTTCTTTTTTATATTTATTCGCGTGTGTATGCGTATTTCGCACGGGGACCTGGAGCTTCGGATATCCGTAGTGGATCTTCTCTTGTGTATATCTCTAAGTAATTAAATAATTATATACAAGTTTCTTAATCTGAAAAAATACTTTAATAACAAACACTATAACTAATAATTAAATTAATTAAACATTGCTTCTAATTAAATTAATTCTTTGAAATGATAAAGGGAATACATAACCACTCAGATGACCCGGTGGCGCAACGGTAGCGCGTCTGACTCCAGATCAGAAGGCTGCGTGTTCAAATCACGTCCGGGTCAAGCGTGAAATTTTTTTCTCATATTTTCTTCTGTTATAAGAAATTTCCGCTGAATATATGGATCAAAATGACCACTAACCGAAATTTCGTTTCACGTATTATCATATTTTAATTATTTAAGTGTTGACTTAGATTGCGCAATCATGATTTCCACGTTGAAAGATTGCACAATAAATGATGGGTTTTTTGTTGTTTTTTTTTAATGCGAATCACATGTGCAGCCATATATTCGTATAGCAGTTTGCATACTGCAAATTAAAGAGCTTTAGCTTTAGGCAAAAACATGATGTATTTTTTCTATGGCCATCTGTTGCAAAATGAGTCATGATTTTTCCGACAATCCAATACTTACAAGGTCATAGCCCATTTGAAAAACGAGAAATTACCGTAACACCTAGATTATAATCTGATGATGAACCATGATGAGAAGGTTTTACAGTAGTACGAAAATGAAGAAGAGGCAGAGTCTGTGGAAATAATATTTAGATTAAAAGAGTAAAAACAGAATCCATATAAGCAATACTGCTGATTTTATTGACAATTTTATCGACGGAATCAATCCAAATACAATTTTATTCTGTTTACAACATTATTAGAACTTGACAACATGCCTATATTTTATGAAGTAATATTATCACGCAAAATTCGCTAGACAGAAACTAAGCGAATCAATTAAGCAAAAGATAATTACAGACTATTATAAAATTAAATACATGGGTTCATATTCAATATAAGCGTTATATTGTGGAACTAGGAAACTATATTTAATAAAATTGGATCTGTTCTCATATCCGTCATCTGACGAAAATCAGAGATTTATTGTATGCTTTCACCAAAAGAGCCGGCCAAAATTATTAACTTTAATTATCATTTTGATTCCCGAATAGACAGGACAAGGGTGCCTATTGTAATTTTTACTCTGTTTTAATGCTCTGTCCGAATATGAAGTCAAATTCAAAAAGTTCGAAAAATATTGACGACGGAACGACCGACTTCTTGAATACAGGGTGATTTACATCGAATGTAAAATACTTAAAGGGGGTATTATAGAGGTTAAGATAAACACAAAACGTCCTATCAAATATGAACGATAACAGAGATATGAACAGAAATAAAAATGCCGCCACCAAGATCAACAAGTTAATAACTCAGGTTCTGTAAAGCCTAGATTAATGAAATTTGGGGGAATAACAGGGTACATAAGATTGTGTATACCGTTAAAATTTGATTGAATTCCAACGAGAAGTTTCCGAGTTACACAGTCAAAATTGTAACAAGTGCTAGTTAGTACTCACAAGTGAGCACGTGTTATGATGTTGAATGAGTAACTCGGAAACTTCTTGTTGGAATTCGATCAAATTTTAAAGGTATACACAGTCTTATGTACTCTGTTATTCCTCCAAATTTCATTAATCTAGGCTTTACAGAACCTGAGTTATTAAACTTGTTGATCTTGGTGGCGGCATTTTTATTTCTGTTCATATCTCAGTTATCGTTCATATTTGAACCCATGTTCATAGGACGTTTTGTGTTTATCTTAACCTCTATAATACCCCCTTTAAGTATTTTACATTCGATGTAAATCACCCTGTATAGTAACAGTGCTTTTAATTAACATCAGTAATTAATGGTAATGCAATAACACGCATTCTCAATTGACATTTAATTATTAATTTTTTATTCATATACAGGGTGATTCAGAAAATTAGGTCAAGAATGAAATACCATGTACAGTTTGTAGCGGGGAACAAAATTTTTCCTATAAACATGGGCCCGGAAATGCATCCTTACAGAGATAATGCAACTTGTACGAGGTAGGAATGGATGTGCGTTACCCGGACGGCAATGGCAGGGTCCATGTTCTCTCCTTTAAAAGAGAGGAAACGAAACATGTAACTCCATTGTCGTATAATGGATCGCTTGACTAATGCGGAGCTGGCGGACATGCATCTCGTCTACGGCGAGGCACAGGGCAATGCTACTGAAGCGGAAAGGATTTACCAACAGGGTTTTCCAGACCATGATCACCCACATCGCCGGGCGCTTCAAACACTAGACGCAAGCATCGAGGCTCAGGGTCGGCATTTTGAACACCTACTGCAATGTCATTCCTACCTCGTACATTACCTCCGTAAGGTGCATATTTGTTTCTGGGGCCTGTCTCATATTCAGAACGCCATAATAATTTTTATGCTTTGTCTTATCCTAAGTGTGGTCTCCAAGGTGTCGGTCTTATGACAATGTCCGTGCTTTTCATCTTGGGCTACTAACTTTGGCTCTAATTCAGCTCTCAGGCTGATATTTTAGCACTTTCACCCACTAAAGTCCCCAAACTAAAGTTCGGGATTATTTGTTTATCCTTTGAATACACCCAATTCCATTATGGCGTTAGATTCCTTGGAAATTGACTACTCACCAGACCCCCAATCCCACCTCATTGTGATCAAATCTGTTAAATCTACTTTTATAACAACAAAATAGTCGTGATTAAGCATTGATTAATTAATACTTTAAACTAATTTTGCGGCGGCAATGACATCTGAGAGTTACCACTCTTCTTCTTAGTCAGTCTTAACAATGTCGTTGTAAATTGCTCCACGCTTTTATAATAACGTTTAAGTTTTTATTAATTGATATTTCCTAGCGTGGGCGTTCTGTTTTTCGAATCTCCCGGATCACGAATTTTGATCTCCGTGTGAGCATGGATGTTTGTGTTTGTCCCAAGAATGAGTAAAAATAATAGTCATGTAAAAGGACGCAAACTGACCTAGAAGTTTATAATAACAAACCAACCAATAATTCTATGTTTGAGTAAAATATATTTTTATAGTAGAAAGTGTATTTTATAGAGTACAATATTTAAAAGGATTTACTGACCATGTGAGAAAAATATACTGAAAGGAAATTGTGCGGGGGGAAATTCCAATTGTTAATTCCAGTTATTGGCACTATAATATCTAAAAAGAAAAAAAAAAGTAGAAAAATAATTAGAATACAAAATTAAATTCTGTGAGATCCTATTTAAAATAAAAAATTTAAATTTTTAATTCATTAACAATCAAAATAAAACAGAAAAGGAACCTAATGATGCTTTACTCAAAAGTTTATGACTATACAGGGT
>JAHWFO010100943.1:2657965-2726811 GCA_023313115.1 Rhysida immarginata | reverse complement strand
CTCCTCTTACTGTTGCATTTTAAAATTTCAAGAACCACTTTACTATCTATATTTCTCATTTATTTTTTTCTTTATGTAAAATCTAAGAAAATCAGAATAATTTTTATAAATTCCTTTTTTAAAATAATAAAATGCAATCAAAGCAGCTTTAAATACAAATTTATTATATTTCTTACTTTTTTTTAAAAAATAATAAGAAAACTTTTTTTTCAAACCTATTAACCTAAAATATCTGATACCTAAATATTTTATCATCACATAAAAAAGTAATTTGGTTTTTAATCATGTGATAAATGAATTTTATATGAAAAAAGACATTTTCTTTGTATCTCTATGTATTTTTCAATATTGTGCATTTCACATATGAGGCCTTCCGAGTTAGAGGGGCGAACGCCTCATTTGTTGAATTCTTTTTCTCCTGAAACATCTGTGAAAATTCATTTTCTATCATTTGTTAAGTGGCCAGCTGTGTACAGCATTACATGATTAGCTTTTATGTTTATATTTTATTAGACTTAATTTAGAAGATCTATGTTTAATGCTTAATTACTCAAAATTTAATTCCTCTGGCTCGGAAGAGCTCATATTCCATGCTTTCTTTATCTTATTAGGGATGGATACCTTCATCCATCTGTGTTCTTATATTTCAACTTATTTAACAGCAGATTTTTTTCATTTATTGTAACGTTAAAGAGTATCCTCAAGTATTGTGGAAGACAATTACCTAAAATATAGTAAATTTTTATAAATAAAATTAACTCGCCCGTAAAATATTTGAAAAAAACTTCAATCATCCTAAGATTTCCATCTCATCCCCCGGGTAACTCGCATCTATGTCGAATGCAGCGCCACCGCTAGCTACTATCATCAATTCGGGAATCAACCACGTAGCATTGCGAGTAGTAGCCGTTGCCACACTATTCTTCTAGCCACTATAGTTAGACCTCCCATCTTCCCGCAATAATACTCATCTGGGATTGTGTTTATAGGAAAATGATGTTATATTTTCTGGTTGCCTACGAGTGGACATTCTTCAAAAAAGACATTTCGTCGGAAATTTTCCTGAAGAGTGGCATTCTTATTTCTTGCATGGAAAAGGCTTTTTGAGCTGTAGAATATCCGGAAAATATTCACCTGTTAACTCTTTTATGATGCAATTCAATTATTGTAACAATTTAGATATTCTAAAATTGCATATTTGTAGATATCTAATTTTCAGCGTAGTAATTGCATATTATTATTTATTTATTTCCTTTACTTCTTTTTCCCGGTCCATTAAATATTTTTTGGTGGAATTACTTATAGAAGGAAATCTATTATTATTTTGTGACTTATTTTGTATCTTTATTTCTTTCCCCGCGGTAGCCATCCTGAAATTAAGCCGAATACAACTACCACTGATTTGATTCAAGCGCTAGTATCGATGCATGGTGACTGAGTATTCAATTTACGAAAATTCGGCTTAGCAACGTAGCCATCTTCCATACTTCATGGAATTCATCACAGTATCCAGAGCGAAGTTTTCTTCAACCATGTACTCTCTATCTAAAAAACTATCAATCTGGTTAAATCTTAAGTAGGAGGATTTCCTCCAATTTAAAACACCCTTGTAAAATTTCAAGGAGTCATTAAACGATTTAATTATTTTTTCAGTTTTGTCTCAGTGCTTCTGTTCATTAATTACTATTTCACTATTTATACGTGAGAGTTTCAACAACCTGGGATGACCACGCACATCCGTCTCGTTGTTCTTACCATTGATGATTTCAAGAAAAGAAAAATTCCGTTCGCGCGAAGCGAGAAGCAATTCTGTCATTTGGGACGCGAAAGACTTGGAGAGTCTATAAGCTGTTTTGGAGACCTATTATCATACTAATGTACGCAGTAGCTAAGGAATCAGAGTAAGGGAGACAGCACTGTACCAATGTCTACGGACGCTCATGGCCTCTGGTTTGCTCCCAGATCACATAATTTTTCCTTTTATTTTTCACTCTTAAAAATTTAAGAAGCTCAAGAATGAATGCAATCAAAGATCGTACCAAAATAAACGCGGCCGGTATTGTTTTTTCGTAGCTCCTTCAGACACAGATCTTAAATTCGGTTGTAATTTTTTTTACTTTTATTATATTCATACCTTCATATTAAACATAACCAGCAGCTTTTTATTTATTAAAATTTTTTAATTTTCTTTTACATGTATGGCTTTACATTTGCTACCGAAATACATATATTTTTTATAGAAAATCAACAGATTTTATTTATGTCATTTATTTAGTATGAAATTATGTGATTATAAAAAAGACTGCATTTTTGACAAGGTCCAAGTCCTTGATACAAGTTGGAAACATGTTGCTAAGGTGACCGAAGGGGTTAAAGTAGAGTGTATTTCATATTGAAACTTATTTAATAAAAATAATAAATTAACTTATTTAATAAACTGTTAAATTATAAGTTAACTTGGTAATTGATGAAACAATGTTTACAAGTGTTCTATAGGTATTTTTATTTATGGGATAATAATACGATGATTTCACACTTTCTTCGACCGTTTTTCGTTTCTAAATGAAAATCGCAGCTCTATGAAGAAAATCTATACCACAGAAAGGAAAAAGACATTTCGTTTGCATTTTCTACTCTCCGCCAGAGGCACCAGTCAGCGACACCTGTCGCAATGAAAACAGAAATTCAAAATACGGAAAGAAAAAAAAACCCGAAACGATCGAGCCAAAGGGAGTGAAAAGTCCCCGTGGCTAATGATGTCGAACGGAGACTGGCACCGTGGAGTCCTAATGAGGCACAATTGACATTCAGATACCATCGAAAAGGGGAATTGAAAAAATAAAGAAACAGCAAAGCGGAAAGAAAAGGAAAATAGGTAAACAGAGAAGAGAAGAAAGACACTAAACGAGATAAATCAAACGGCAGTGTATAGTCGAAGTAGGGGGGTGCCTGAGGATTTATCTCCTTTCTCAAACAAATTCCAGCACAAGTAATTATTATATGTTCTCTTCCATATGTGCCAAGCTTTTAGTTTTACTCAAGTTATGATTATTTTTGTTGACCAATGAAGTTGGCATTTTGCAGGTGTGCCGTTTTATTTTTCAAGCAATATATAGGTCAAACCCCTAGCAGTCTGCTCCGTTTTAAATAAGTCCGCTTATCAGGATACGTTTTTATTTTAATTTTCAATATAGTTTGATAATATACAATTACTTTTCTCTGTGTACAAGGAAAAATTAGGATAATAATTATATAGTGTGATTCTATGCATCAATCTAAGCAAAACGTTCCTTATCTAAAATGTCGAAGTCAAATTTTTAGGGTCTAAAAAATAGGGTAGTTACGTCATTTGTGAACTTTCTACACCAGCACTTTACATAATGAACTGTGCTCTGTCACGAGTTTATTACCGCCAGGTTTTTATGTCACGTTTAGATCCTTAAAATTTGAGTTTTGAACATTTTGCATAAGGAAGTTTAAGATTGTCATCATGCAAAAGATCACGCTAGGTACTTATTATTCCACATTTTCCGAAAACCCTGAATATAAAAGAATTTATGTATGTATATACTCGGCATAACTCTAGAACGCCTGGAACAATTTCAACCAAACACATATAATTTACAGTCTGAAGAAAAATACTGTGAAGTAAGAAATCTGTAGCACCGCTAGGGTTTTAAGTAGCCTTTATAGGTAAAACCAATATCAAGCAAAAACGTCTGAGAGGTTAGCAGAAAGAACGGATGAACGGAAGGGGGGGGGGGTAACAGTAATGAAAACGTTATTACGTCATTTATTAATTTACCGCAGCCTTTTGTATGACGTCAGTAATGAACGTTCCCCGTAGATGTTGCTCGGATCTTCAGAGGGCGCCGCACAACCGGAATTACAGAATTTCTGTAGGCCAATCGTCAAATGCCTAGTCTCCTTTTACAAATGTCTCTGGCAGCAAATCACTACTTTCATGATGAGGCAATGATAGAGCGTTCTCTTGCCTTGTCAATGCAACATTTCAATGGAACAATCAGCAGAAAATCACTATAGCAGGCGATATAGTTAGGGCGTTGTCTGTCGAGGAAACAAAGGAAATACACTTATCTCTTCAGCTCTAACCAGCGTTCAGACAATTGGCGAATTAATGTATTTTATTACTCACAAGGGAATCCCTCGAACATGCATGTCACAGATTTCGACCATACTATAGATGCTTCAAAATAAGACAGTGCGAAATTTTGTTTCTTTCAAAATAAAGCGCGAAAACGAAATAATTTGAGCACACACAGCCATACAAGGACTCCATTCTTAAAACGGATAGGCTATGTGGGATTCCCTTGTCAGTGAGAGTATGCTGTTGCTTATTTTTTTAAAATAGCTCTTTTTCTATTGGTTTACAGATTTCATTGCGGTAACAACGCCTCCAAGGTAAGGTAATTGGCCAAGTGCAATCAAAGGTTAAAAAAATGAAACAACAGCGTAGAGAAGAAACTGCTCGAGGAGAAGAATAGAAGACTTGCGACACTGAGCGAGAGAACTGCTACATGAGAGTGCATCTGGGGGGGATGACAGTGCTCAGATTTTCTCAATAACTATTGGAGATTGGAGAAGATAGATTAGCAATCGAGTTTTCTGGCAAGGTAAAATTCAATAGTTGTTTCTTGGTCTATTGCATGCTATAATAAATATCATAACCATGTCTATAGTTTGCCATCCGATTTTGGGAATCTGGTGTCGTCCGTCTAATAGATCCGTCTAGAATCTTGCTAATAGATGCAAGTCTATCCGTTGCAGAGGTAATAGATGCAGTCTATCTGGCTGTTTTCCAAAACTATTACAAGTTGAACTGGTTGCAAGAGTGGCGTGCAGCTGCCAAGATTTGCCGAATTGTCGTCAAGGACACAGTTGTGGGACGTCCCTGGTTATACCGCATGGTGATTTGGCCCGCTGTCGCCCTTCGGTCAGCAGTTGCAAGTCGGGTGACCCGGCGAACACCTCTGGCATCAATGAGGCGCAGGCGGCCCGTTCGCTGTCCGACAGGGGTTGTAACTCCTAGATAGACCTTTGCAACGGTAGTGCGGGAAAATTGCAGGGTGTTGGCTACATCTGATATTAAGGCACCCATACGTCTGGCACCAACAATCATCTCCCGTTCAAATGCGGATAGCTCTCGGCGTGTTGCCATTTCTGCAGCTAGTTTTACTTACAATGATTGTGTGATATCAACGAGTCCTATGCACCTGCATTCCGAGAATGGAAGCAGCGGGATTTGTCTCATTACGGACAAGGAACCTGATTGGAGGGGTGTGCCATGATATTTGGTGAGTGAGTGTAATTAAATCGACTATCTTAACAGGAAAGGGAGAGGCTGAAACAGTTTTTATCCTACGGATACCACTCATTCCGACGGATCTCTTTTAACTTTAAGAGATTGCAATTTCCAGTGAGATTTGCGCTCTCGATCACAATCAACAATTCACCGAGTGGATTTGAAATTGCCATGTTTCTCTCACGGACAACTTTGTTTTGCTTGCTCAAGGTGGGTTCATCCAAGAATTTATCCATTCTTGTTCCTGGAGGTGAAACTAAAGAGGTTGTTTATAATCAAAGTTTAAGTTAAATTTATAGTTCATTTGTAACAGTTTGTACACTGTAAATAAAATTACTTCGAATTTACACTACAGATAGAATTCATTCCTTTCCATGTCTGATAGAAGATTGGGATAAATAAAATCCAGGACAACGCCGGATAATCAGCTAGTAATATAATAAAAGAAAGCGAGTAGCTGAGACAACTTACAACAAAATTTTTAATTCAACTAAATTTACCAAACTAAATCTAATAAAAAATCACAATTGAAAAAGTTATTTTCTTTCAGTTAAACGCAATTGTGGAGTTTTAATCGTTGTTCTCGAAGGTTTTTTTAAATTTGGATAGTCTCATTATTAAAGTAATTAATGCAAAATTAATATATTTTCCCTTTATTATAGAAAGGCTCTTAAAGACGTGTTATTCTTTAATTTAACCTAAATTGATTTGTCAATTCACTGAAAATATCCTACAAACAACGTGTATAAGATATTGATTCCACAAGTCCACAAAATGTCGGAAGGTTCTGCTGAAAATCGACTCCACGCTAAGACATGTGCTGCCTGTCGATTCGATGGCGGTGAAGGAATGTTGGGAATATCGCTCTCTACATTGTTCTATAGGGTTGAAATCTGGCAGACCAATTTAGCAACATCCTGTTGATGGATATTGTCTCAAAGAGGAGATAAAGAGTGACCATGAATTAATGCAACAATGTTGAGAGAAGTTGTGTTTAATTACAGAAGTGAGGGAACCTAATTAGTGCCTTGAAAATATTCCTTACACGATAGCACTGCCTCCACTAGCCTGTCAAATAGCACGACGGATTAATGGCCTCATTGCTTTTTCATCAAATCCTCACGCTCTCATATGAATAGTGAAATCTCCCCACATTTCACGTTTCCAATCATACAGAAAAGTTTGGGTTTTTTTTTAAAATTTTTCACAGAACAGTGATATTCGACATAATCGTCTGCTGTAATAACTCAGATACATAGGGCTGACCTCCTACCACGTAAATATAAAAATAAGGTCTAAAAACAAGCAATTACCTTACGGTGGTGTTTGCGGCTAAAAAGTCGTAAGGCTTGTAAGGCCAGATGATGATGATGAATAGCTCAGATGATCTGAGATGTCCCTTTTTGCACCATCATTGAAATCTACTGTTATTTGCTTTACTGTTGTTTTTCATTTATCTGTTATGATTCTGGAAAGTTTTCCTCTCCTCTATCATTAAACAGCCTTTTCACCTGCTGTGTAATATCAGGCTGCGTGCTTTACCCGTTTTACGCAATTCGCTGTACACCTGATACATATATACTATTATGCGTGAACCTCGTAGAAGGGTAACCGTTTGGGAACTTCTTAATCCAATTTTTCGAGCACCCAAAATTCAAAGCTATTCAAATTACCCAGGACGACCATTCTGAACAAATTGAAACAAATTGAGACCTTGTATTATCAATGAACAAATTGAAACTTAAAACTTCGTTTCAGATGTATACTAGACCTCAAGTGCTGTGATGTGATTCTTTAATTTACTGAAAAGAACTACTGTTTCGTGATGAAGTGTTCCTATTAAATTTATAAGTGATTGTAAATTTATTTTATAATTAATAAAAATTCTGAGCAATTTGGTGTCTATAAAGGGATAACTTTCTTGTATGAATGGATTTATAAGGATGGATATTAAACAAATTCAGAAAGAGCAGATGCTTCTTTATTGTTTGGATGAAAAACAAGGTAAATAACTCTTAACTTATAATATGCTCCTTTCAACAGAATGCTCCTTTCGATGTACTGTAGGGACATCATGCATTTGTCCTAAATATCATTAAATGAAACTAACCAATCTAATACCAAGAGGATTTTATTAATTTAAAAATGTAAACTTAAATAAATTTCATTCTCACTTCGCACTTCTTACACTTGCTAAATAATTAATTTTCATTATCAATTCTGAGTTTTAAACTATTAATTAATTTATAAATAAACTCGTCTCTTTTAAATAAATCATTTCGCTTATTTTTCACGTTAAAATTTCATTAGATTGGTTTAAGCTCTTGTTTCGTTCGTGTTTATTTTTTAACATTTGCTATTTTGCATTTTCCTCTTTTACTTCAAATCTCGTTAACGCTCTAAATAAGGCTAACACTAAATATTCTTCGAAAATAAGAGCCATCCAATTTTAATTTAGATGTGACTTTATAAAAATTGAATAAAAATAAAAAGGGAAATTCGTATATCGTCAGAATTTTTATCAAGATATTTATTTGTAGCTTCTCCACGTCCTAACTGGCGCATTTTTCACAAATACTATGTTTCAGAAGAAAAAAAAAATGTTGGAAATAGAAATTAAGCTGTTTCTTCATTTATAAAGCGTCTACTCAGCAGCTTCAGTTTTTTTTTTTCTGCAGAGCTCAAAGGAGGAAGTAGCTTGACCCATAAGATCACTTTACAAGCTACTTCTTTATATACGCCTTGCCATTCAGTATATTTATAGAAGCTTGTTTCACGTTTGCTTTTAGTGCGAAAGTAAGATAAATATTATTATCTATTCTGAAATTAAGATAAGAAATGTTTGTTCGCTTGCTCGTTCTGAATATAAGAACTTCTCAATAGGTTTCAATTTGCATATCAAAACCTTTCGTGCTTGGTACGGTTTCAATTTCATTCCATAACAGTTGATTTTATCAAATTCAGAATATATATTTAGATGTACGGTCAAACTTCTGTGCGTCAACCCTCCTTTGTAGAATGAGAAAAATTAAAATTAAAAGGAGAAAATTCGAATTGAAGAAATATACAAAATGCAATAATATAATACAGATACAGTAATTACTAAAATAAAATGCATTTATTAACTAAAAAACTATAAACGCACTACAGAAATCAACAAATTTACATCTTCTGTATATGTAAAGATGAAAGTTTGTGTGTTTGTTTGTTTCTTATACAAATCTACAGTCTGCAAGTTCTATTCCGATCTTGATGAAATTTTGCCACTTGATCTTCAAACCACCTACGGTCATGAGGCTTGGGTAATGACCGAAAGAGTGCGATCGCGGGTACAAGCGGCCGAAATGAGATTTCTGAGAGGTGTGGCAGGTGTTACCTTACTAGATAGAGTGTACAGCAGCACAATAAGGGAATCTTTAGGTGTTGAGCCGCTACTTCTCCGCATTGAGAGATCTCAGTTGAGGTGGTATGGCCACGTGATACGGATGCCGCAAACTAGTCTTCCTAGGCAGTTGTTATTTTCCAAGCCGGTGGGTAAGAGACCAAGGGGTCGGCCTAGAACCAGGTGGCTAGACTACATGGAGAATCTGTGTTCGAGTCGCTTGGATATTACCAGGGAGGACATGCGCCTGATGGCGGAAGATCGCGATCGCTGGAGATCCTCCATAGGGCTGCTGCCCCCGCGAACCTAACGGATAAGCGGGTTTGAAAAGTAAGTAAGTAAGTAAGATCTTCAAAGCAAGAGGAAGGTCACTGTTTACATGAGATTTCGAAAAATAATAATAATATACCTATAAAACTGAGCGTATGTATGTGCGTTTGTACTCTATTCACAAATCCACACCGTTTGTCATAGACATAATAAGTTTTAATGATGTACAACAATTCTTTGAAACCAGGAGAAAATTACTGTAAATATTAAATATCCATACTCTAACCCCTTCCATCTTGCATCCCTTCATAAATGTGAAAAACGACGTTGCTTTAAATACTTGCTTTAAATACTACTACTTTGTTGTTGCGATCATGGCGATTTGGCTAAATGCATACGAAAAAGTGATATAATTTATAATACCTAAAATAATAAGATATCACATATTTTACTTTATTGACCCTGCACCTAATTTATGCGTGACATCAGCGCGCCTGCTAGGGAAACTAGATGAAGGAGGCCAACCGAGTTTCCCTTGCGCCTGCGCTTAAGAGGCCAACCGAGTCATAGGGTAAGTTCAAGAACATGCGCGATAGTTCACTGCATGAACTCATTAGTCGACGGAAATCACGTGATAGTTTACAATATTAACTGTTTTAAATTTGAACGCTTATACAGGGTGCATGACGTGATTCTTCATCCGTGTCACATGACTCGCAGTTTACTCACTGCCCCACGAATGAAATGAGGAGAATCGCCGGAAATGACGAAGGGATAAAAGAATTTCCTTGAGTTAAAGGTCAGACTCTACCACAGAATCTACTCGGTGGCTGATGCACGAAAGGGGTGGGGGGTGGGGGAGGAGTGTAACGCGACTGGCGAGTAAACCGATATGGTTAAGATTCTTGAACACAGTGCACGGCGTTACGCTAACTGAATTTTGAACGGTTTTCCCGCGAACTGCACCGAGAGTTTAGATTCTTGAACACACCCATAATATTAGAGTAGACCAACTACTCTAATACTATGACCGAGTCAATACTACTTCCGTCCGAGATTCCGCTGTTGTTTTCCCACTGAATACAGCTGACTGAGTTGCCATGGCTTACAGATTGAATAACCTGAAACGCTTAAAAAATCTTAATTGATTAATATTATGAATGGATTAGCTGAAAGCGAAAAACCTGCCAATCTGCGTATGAAAAAAGAATGAAATAATGGAATGGATCATTTCACGAAATGAAGTAACAAATTTCGAAGTAGAAACAGGGTGCTTGTCCACGACCATACTCTATCCATTAAACTGCTTATTTCAATTGTTAGACACTGTTGCCAAAGTAGAATCAACAATGTCTAACAATTGAAATAGGAAGTTTAACTGGACACGCCCACTCCAACTTTCGTTGGACAGAGTAAACTACAATTGTTTCCCGATGGTAATACAACAGAATAACATATTATTCTGTGCTAATACTCTTATAATGTTTCCATGTGCCACACTTTCATACGATTATGCATGTATGCGTCTATCCGATTGCTTCCATACACCTGATGTGTTCGTACGATTCCCCAGTGTGCCATTCGCACTGGCTTTCGAAGAATACTTATTATGGAGTCTTGGTTAGCGAGGCATCATCGACGATGTTTTTTCGTGCCATTTTTAAATTGTTTTCAGCCATCTACAAAAAATATATCACTAGACTGACGATGTATGTATGACGACTTTAAAATAAAGCCCCTCGAGTTAAGTGAAGCAAGTATTTCTAAAGACATTCTTAAATACGTACAACACTCGCGGTATCGCGCCGACGGGATAGGTAGGGGGGGGGAGCAATTTTTTTTAATATCCATATTTCTCCTTCTAGATTATAAAAGGTATTATTCTATTTCTTATGGAATTATTTTCTCAAATATATAATATTAAAATGTGTACATCGATAACAATAACAAAATAATCGTTAAATTTTCCAAACAATAAAATTAACAATACGAAAACAAGTCAATCGATAACTCACAATAAAGAAATATACCCAAATTGAGAAAAAAAATTGTTTTTTAAATATACGGATATTTATAAGAGAAAAGGACGAGACACAAATTGATTGTAGCTTTTTATTTGATTTTATAGTTTTATTTTGATTTTACTTATTATTTATTAATTATTTTGTTATTTGTTAATTATTATTTTATTTTTCATTTTTATTTAATAACTATTATTTTTATAAATATAGCAGAATTAAGATTAACCCCAGACCAATTCCTCTATCAAAATCAGTAAAGAAAATCTAATCAGTAACAGTAGAAAAAAAAAACTCGTGTTGACGACCATTTGGCCTGGCATATACAGCATCCAACATCATAGCAGTAAAGAAGCATTTTAACACTTTTTAATGAAAAAATTAATAAAGAAAATGAAAAAATTAATAAAACTTTTTAAAATTAAAAAAATTAAACTAAATGCTGATTTATAGTGGAATGCAAGCGGGATGAGTATCAACTAGTGAGTACTCGGGTCTTCCGGAAGTTGTTTTGACTCGGTTGAAGTGTATTGCGCATGCGTCATGACGTCATGCATAAATTAGGAGAATCCCTAATATAAAAGTGGACAATTAATACCTATTACTTTATTTATATTTTACTCCCATAGATGGCGATTCCTCCTTTCAATTTATTTTTACGTTTCGTTACCTTACTTGCTGAGAATGAGACGCATTACTCCTACAATAGGATTTGTACGGATTCTATTATAATAATAAAATTAATGCAGTGTCCTGTCTGATATTTAAGGCCGGGTACTTCAGCTAGTTATCGATAACAATCGATATTCAAAATGATGGCAGGGCATACTAATAGGAGGTACCCCACCAAGAAGATGCACTGATCAACAATATATATCTCATGACCAACAATGGAAGGCAAAATATGTGCAACAATAATCCCGGTTGTGTTTGTATCAACAATGGTGATTGTGCAACAATTGACTGTTCCTGTTATATCAACAATGCTGATAGCAATACAGAATTCTATAAATTATATGGTAATAAATATAAAAATTAGAGAATAAGTTATGTTAAAGGGGTTTTTTTTTTAAAAAACTACGCTTTTATCATGCTTAATTATTATTATAATATCTCGTCAACAATATAGCATAATTTTGTAACAATAAACAACGGGTACATTTAACCCTCGTCATAACGAATTCTTTGTTGTGGCAATTGGACAGTACGTAGTAATGAATCAATACCATTAGAACACGAAACAGTGAACCGATTTGAAAAGAAAATTTTTTAACATGCACTGTCATCGGTCCTGCGCATGTGTGCCAAGTTTCAGCTCTCTAGCTTCTCGGGAAGTTGGTTTAATATTGATCACAAGATTTGACCCAAACAAACAGAGATGTCAAGTTAAATAAAAGCGTATAAAAAGTAGCAGGTTCAACCATTCACATAGTTATATATAACGTTCGTTATTACATGTAGGTTAATCTCAAGACTGATCTTTTTTTTTTCATTAATATCATGATTGTTTTACGGTAATGTAAATTTCATTAACAAAAATATTTCGAAGACACACAACTTATATCCTTACTCCAGCTACGTCGAGGACCACCCTCTTATAAAATGTAATGTTCTTTCTAATTTCCTGATCATAATTTCAACTTTCGCTTAATAATCGTGAGCTTAATATTGGAAGGGTTTTCCTTTTCTGAGAATCAGTGAAAAGCCGTCAGAATTTGTAACAATAAATATAATTCCTGTCGCTCGGGCTTTTCTTAGAATTGATAGTTCTTATAATTTAATATTTTCTTCAAAATCTTTAAAAATGAGCAGTAACTGGAGATAATGGAGAATAAGCAGAATTCTGAGAAAAAGTGGAAAGGCAGCAGGCAAAGCAGTCCCTTCGCTGGGCGCTGTATGGATTTCGCCAGCACACTGCTGCAACTGAGCAAGTCTTGAGTGGTCATCGATCCAAGCGTGTCCACAGAAGAAACGGCGACTGCTAGACCATATCAAGTGATGAATGCTCAATTTTGCTTCAAGACATCGAGAGCAACAACAGATTACCAAGTAGTGAATAACCCCACTCAGATTGTTGGGTTTGCAGAGCACACAGACACAAACAATCATGTTAATCTACCGCCATCCAAGAAGCGAAAAAGCAAGCCCCGTGGAAGAAAATGAGGCCACCTATCGAACACCTGATGAAGAGGCATCTTGCAGTGGCCACTGCTCTAAAAGATATCCTAAAATCCTGGTAAAGCAACCTATAACCGATGAATTTGGTATCCGTTGTATCGTCGAAGTTCACTACAGGAGAGCGTGTGTACGTCTAAAGCAAGTTTACGTGGCCAAGAAATTATATAGGCCAGCTGGCCATATTTGGAGAGGGCCATCCATTGTGAGCATTTTAAAAGAATTATTTTCGGTTTTTCAATATGATTTTTACTGTTTTAATTCTAAGCTTTTTCATGTGTTCATTTTTACTGTATATTCATATTCAGTTATTGTAAAATTTCATCAAAAAAGAGCCCGAGAAATGCCGGGGATATCAGCTAGTGGTATATAAAAGTAACTTATATAGCAAAAACGAAACACAAACATTAATTAAAAAAAAGCGGTAGTTTTTATTGTTTTGGCCAAATAAATCGTTGTCATAAAATTTCCTAAAGTTGTTAACACACGATATACTTCGTCGTTATCAAATAATATTCTTTTTAAACGCTTTTATTACAAGAGATATTATAAAACAATGAAAGTGTGGTTTGAAAAAAATCCTTTTTTCCTCTTAATATTATTTATAGCGCAAATAATCAGTGGACGTAAAATCAGTAGATGTAGACCGCAATTCTTTGTTTAATGTAAGAATTGGAACTTCCGGAACCATTACATCATCGTTAGATTTGGCATCATCGGATCAAAGATTGGGCCCGCTACAATTTCTTCTTTTGCTGAAGTGTGTATACATTTATTGGGTCACCCTAAACATTCCTAGTTCCTTGTTAATAAAACTTTAAATAATGGTTTCTTTATTCTTTTAAAAGATAAATAAATATTTTATTCTACAAGTTTTGAACAATTTTTTCTCAAGTTTATATTAATGTTTTTTTTTCGTTGAAAAAATGAAAAGATAATATCAATTTAAACAAACTTTTCTTGAAAGCCAATCTAAATTTAGTATTCCTTATTTATTGCTATCTTATTAAACTTTTCCTTATTTCAATTATTGTGCATTAGCAACGAGCAATTTCACTTAAAACCGAAAGATTTTGGCGAATACAAATACACCAAATGATCACAATTTTTCTAATTAGCTAGTAAATATGGAAAATATATCCTCTATTTCCTTTTTTATTTTCAAACTGTCTTTACGCATATATCTTATTTGTTCCAAACATTCGAGATGGTGTTCTTGTTCTCGGTAGAGGAATTCCACAGCCAAGCGCGATTTTGATTGTTCATTTTTCGACGGATTAAGAACTGGGTTGGAATCTGCTGTATAAAGAGGGCCCTTGCTAAGAGGGTTTTGCTTTAATGTTCCCTCTTACACCTTCAATCTCTTTTCGCGTTTTAGCTATTAGAATTCGACAGCAGGAAGTGGCGGAAAATTATTTCCGGAACCGTCAGTAAGAAACTGGGTCTGAGCAACCCTTCTCCTGACACACAATTTCCGCTCGAATTCAGCGTGTCATTCTCTATGTGCATCGACCTTCCTTCCTTTACCAACATCCCCTCCTTCCTTCCTTCCCGCCTTTTCCAACCAGGGCGCTCTACCTTTCAATCAAGGCAGTAATTGACAGGTGAGACTTTCAACCGCATTCAACCAACAGGCGCCATCAATCTTTCATTTGCGCAGCGGGAAGGGGAAAAGAGTTTGGAAAGAAATGCTGTTATCTTTTCGAAAACGACATTAAGAAACAACGAAAATGGGATCAGTGGGGATCAATCAAAAGATCTTCTAGCAAGTCTTTTTCTATTACGTACCTTTTTTCCCTTTGACTTCGTTGTAAAAAAAGTATTAGAAGACGTATTAACTTCTCATAATCTTCTCTTTTACGTCTATTATGGGAATACTTCTCATGACATCCCATTTTCAGTCTTTATAAGGAAGGGGAATTTTACAGGGAAACAAGACACTAAATCTACTTAACCGTCGATCTCATATCTCATTACGAGCTTTGATGCTAGTCTTTTGAAACTCAGGGTAACAGGATCAAACAATTCATAGGATTAGATAATATTTTTATATGCTTGAAGATGATTTTTTGTTTGGCTTGGCAACAAGCAAATAAACAGTGGAATGGCTGGATTAAGTAACTTCAGAGAAGGTATGATTAAAGTCATGTTTCATTTAATTTGTCATCGAAAATTCATATTATGGGATCAAGTATTTATGCGTATCATTGGTTTCAGCTGAAGACTTCCGATGTCATCGTATCACACGTGCTAACACTGAACGACTCTGTCTATCATTTTCTTTGGCATACTAATTCGCGATGATATCATTTGAAGATGAGCTACGTATTTCCAGAATGACAAAACTCGCATACAGACTTCTTGCATAGGTGACAAACTGTGTTGGTACAATGTTGGACCTCAGTGAACTGTTAGCGACCTATACTGCACTGATATGAATCACAAATGAATCCGGCATGTTTCTATTTATATTATCTAATATGAAGGCATGTTTTTATATATATAACTATGTTTTTACATAGACATGTAAATTAAGGCACATAGCATTGTTTTGGAGGGATGTCCAAAAACGTTTGATCATTTATCTGCCAAAAAAAACGAATTTTTTATAATAATTCAGATGATTTACCTGCGCGATCAAGATTATTGTCACAGCATTTTACAGAACGTCGTTACGAGACACGCCTGTTTTATGCCAAGAGTTATCGCTGCGAGTCGAATGGCGGCACTCCGGAAAAATTATCAAAACTAACGGGCAAGGAAAAGACGTCACGGAGTGCGAGAGAGTTTCTTTGGCGTAGAGAGAAGATGGACGCTGCTCCTTTACGTTGTGGTGAGAGAAGGCAATTTGATTCTTTCCAAGAAAACTATCATGAACGGACTTCCCTAAATATTTCCCCACGGTGGGAAACGCCTTTCGCGCTTGGTGTTAAGCGAAGGAGTCAGAAAGAAGCCGATGTCCTGTCGAAATCGTCACCGAAAATTCCAGGTAGGAATACGCACGGAGTGGCGCGAAGCGGTAAGCAGAGTAAGCGTCGCATGGGGGCGCATTATAAGATGGGGCGCCAATGTAAGGTTGAAAGGCCACACATTTTAAAGGTTTGCATAGCGTCGCATGGGGGCGCCGAAGAATCTAGCGCCGCCCCTGCTACTAAGTTAAATTATTTGGTTAATCAGTCAAAATTAATAAGCAACGAGAAGTGTAAAGAGGATAATTTTCCCGACAAAGAAATCGTAAAAGTAGAATGTATTCCCCTGTCCCTCTCTCTCATTGTCGACACTCACAATGGATTACGTAACTCTCATGGTACTGAATTACTGGGCTGAGAACATTTCGTAGAAAGCAGGAAAGACTATTATCTTTTAAGAAAGAAGAAAAATTATTGGAAATTTCCCCTTCGGTATTGTGGCTTATTTGAATGATGTAAGGAGCTCCAATAACTTGCCCCCCCCCCCCAACTTAAAAATTCACAACTTTTTCAACGTCTATTGTTTGTGCGGGTTTGAGCAGCAAAATTTTTCGTTTGTGCAGCACACGTTCAAGAGTTATAATGAAATCAGAGGGGGCGGGGGGGGGGCAAGTTAATGTATTCCTTCCCCAAGTGCGAAATTGGAAATTTTAAAAACGTGATTTTCGTTTGTGCTGGATTATGCAGCAAAAAGTTTGGTTTTTGCAACATTAATTTAGGAGCTATAGAGACGGGAAGTTTAGGGAGGGGAAGGGTGGTGTTAGTAAATTTCTTTTTCTGAATCGATAGTGCTTCATTTGTGCCGAATTGTGCAACAAAATCTTTGTTTGTGCGGTATTTGCTCAAGAGTTATAATGAAATTTAAAATGGGTGCTAGCATTAACCTGTCTCCCCACATTGGAAATTCAAAATTTTAAAAATGTGATTCAAAGCAAAAATCCCGGACGCTCTCATCAAACAAGCAAAAAGTATACAAAACAATCAGTCAAAATATCCGACCGTCCGGATGAAACCGATATTAAGGGGCAGGAGAATTTTCTCAGAAATTCATTCCACTTGTCGGATTTGACTTATAGTTTGAAAGGTTTGGTTACTGAAATTGTACACGGCGCAACTACATAACGTTATTTTCCAGTTTCGTTATTTGATTCGCCCTTGATGAAGAGTCTTGATTCCAGATGCTTAGCAGTGTTGAAATTCATGTGAGTGTGATGTACTTCCTCTCATCAGTCGAATTCGTTTAGTAGTTTGAAGTGCAGAATACAAATTGTGTGAGTTGAAAGCACTCGATGAGATAGTGTTTGTGAGTTTGATTGCAACACTTAGAATTCAAGAATAGGGCTCCTGGAAGCGGAAACGTCACCTGACCATCGGGGTGCTAGCAACAATCCAACCTTCATTGTTTCCAACAGACGGAAAAACACTGATTGTTAACATACATGATGGAGACAATGAAGACTGGATTGTTGCTAGCACCTCGATGATCAGGTGATTTTTCCGCTTCCAGGCCTTGTTATCTCGTAGGCCTCGAGTCAACACCTCCTAGAAAGAAATCCTTACAAATGAAATGTCATACATTGTTACATCATCATATTTTTACCAATAATAAGCCCTAAATTTGGCCGACTTATGATGACGTAACAATGTACGAGGGCGGTCCGATAATAAAGGTACAGGTCAAATTATCCAGGATATATTCAAAGAAACAAATGTCGACACAAATGTCATGTATACTACAAAGGTTTGTTTATTTTTCAACATAGTCGTCGTGAACATTTAAGCATTTGTCCCAGGGCTTCACCAGTTTAAACATTCCTTGACGGTATGCTTCTTGTCTCAAATTAACGAGATATTGTCGAACTTCAGCTTGCAATGCTTCTTGGTTAAGGAATCGTTTGTCCGATAAAAAAGACCGAAAAGATGTCAAAGTCCGGACTATAGGGGGGGGGGTGCTTTAGTATTTCCCACTTTCTCGCTTTCAGCCAGGCTTTCATCTTGGTCGAAGTGTGAGGTCATGCGCAATCATGCAAAAAACCCACTTCAGCGCATAATCGTCCTGGTCGCTTTCGACGAATGGCTTCTCGCAATTTTCCCAGTATTTCGCAGTATCTGTCGCTGTTAATGGTTGTAGAAATCTGATTACTCCTCGAACTTCGACTTTGACATATTTGTCGATAACACTGGTCATTTTGTCAACTTGCTGTATGCCAGGTATTGACTCAACGAACGAACCGTTTCAGTGGTAACTACTACTGACATGTCCTCTTTATGTATGCATGTGACGTCGTAGCTGCGCGCGCAGATCTCGTATGCACGTCCCCTGTACCTTTATTATCGGACCGCCCTCGTATGATGTTTCAGTTGTGAGACTTTCTTTCTAGGAAGTGCTTGTATAGTGCGCCTATTAATTCATTCTTCCCTTGGCTCTGTAGATGAAGTTTACTTTGAAATTAAATATTTTTGTATTGTTTTGCTATTACACCCTTGTTCTTTCATCAATTATTTGTAATATAAGTTTTATACACATGGACTGTTCTTGTTTCATTCAATGAAACAATTGGCCTATACCTTATCTGCATTACCATTCTCCTTTGCTATGTAATATGCCATCCTTTCGTTTTGTGTGCTAGACAAAAACAGACACTATGTTATATATGTTTTCTTATAAACCATTTTTGAACGTTTGTGGTTCGTTCCCCATTGATGTTCAATAAAATGACCAACAGCAATGTATTCAGCGTGTGAAATTCTACAAATAGAAATTCCTATCTCGCTTTACCTTATAGCACAGTCTAGAATACAATAATCCGAAAGCTCCATTGTAGCTCCATTGTTAAAAAGTGATTAATGACAAAAAATCTCGGTAGTGGTTCACGACAGCAATGAGAGCAAATCGAGATAATTTGCTGTGATTTACGGCCGGGAACCGAACTCTTCAAAAGTGGACTCTCACATCTTTTAAGAATCACGGTCTAGATCGTAGTGCAACCGATATTTGATGACGATAGGAATGGCCTTCTAGAAACTACCAAGCCTGAATATGACATCAATAATATAGTGTTGAAGGTCTAAAGTCGCAATTTCACTGAGGCAACACTGAACGACATGACGCATGCTACATGTTTTCTAGTCTTGCCTGTTTCTAAGTATGTGACTATGTGCCACAAATTTTGCTACTTGACGCTTCGTGTTCCTTCTGTTGAAAGACTGTATGTAGCATTCGGCATTGACACATGTTACATGTTGCCTAAAAGTTGCCTCAATGGAATTGCGCCTTAAGATTGTGACGTTGAACTTACTTCTGTAATAGCACCATCCGAGGCCAAGGAGAGACAGGCTGGGCACTCAAAAATCACCTGACCATCGGCGTCCGAGCAACAATTTATCCTTCATTGTTTCCAACAAACGAAAAAACAGTGATTGTTAAAATCCAAGTTGGATACAATGAAGGATGGATTGTTGCTCGGACCCCGATGGTCAGGTGATTTTTGAGTCCCTAGGCCTCTCCGTGACCACCGAGAGAGAAGGCCTCCACAATGAAACTTAATACATTGTTGCATCATCATAGATAGTGCTAATTCAGGGCTTATTATTGGTAGAAATACGAATATCAATGCACTGTCTATGATGATGCAAGAATGTGTTAGATTTCAATGCGAAGGCCTTCTCTCTCGTGGTTACGGCCGTCTCTCGTAATAATGTTTTATCTTTTCTAAATATGTTCTGGCCTTCTCTCTCGGTGGTTACGGAGAGGCCTAGGTAGTTTCTAGAAGGCCGTGCCTATAGTCATAAAATCGGTTGCATTGTTGTTAGCAGACACGGGTGTAAACAATGCCAAACAACCGTTAATCTTAGGGTGCCACTTTTCAGCTAGTGGCACTAGAAGCGCGCTTGAGGCATATAATTTTCATTGATGAAAATAATTTAAACATCTGAGGTTTGGCGTGAAAAACCCTCTTAAGATCATTCAATTATTATTCTTCAACGCATAATTTTCAGCTGTTAGTGCACCCTGGTTGCGTATACTTTTCTACTACTAGCGTGCCAGAAACGCCAGTATTTCTTCTAGCTAGCACGGGCGATTTCAAAGTTGGCAGCCTCCGGGTGCATATACTTTTCAGCTAGAAGCCTAGAACGCTAGAAGTCGTAGACTTTTCATCCATGCTAGTAGTGTACTACTTTCGTCACTTCCGGATGCTGGTGGCGCTAGCTGCTATTTGAATAGTTGTGCAGACGCGTTGTCAGAAGACTATCAGCATCAACTCAACTCAGGTGCAGCCAATCTTCGAGTGCTGTATCTCACATTAATAGATTTAGACCAAAATCGACGAACAATGAACGCCGAACTCGAGGATTATCCAGAGATGCCTAAATTGCATCAGTTCACTGATCAAGAAGTTGAAGCTTCCAGGATTCAAATCTACTGATATCGCTGGAGACTGCATACCTTCGAGCAAAATTGCAATAGTTGGTGCATCAAACATTGCTCTTAAATGAATAACAGCTGATTGTGTACAATCACATATTAAATGTGGTACGCATAGAGACGCCAGAAGGGAGATTATTTTTCTTAGACGGTCCTGGCGAAACCGGTAAGTCATTTTTGCTGAAAAAACGTGCTGGCGACTATTCGATTTGAAGGCAAGATTGCCCTGGCAACGGCAATGAGAGGAATTGAAGCATTTCATTTAATGGGCGGGCGAACGGCACATTCAATATTCAATACCCCGATTCAATCGCAACATGCCGAGTTGCTATGCAAAGGCAGCATCCTAGACATATAAGTTACTATATATATTTCCCTTCGTATAATCTATGAGTGTTTGATGTTGCTCATTGCCTCTGCTTGGTTGCGCCGGGCACAACACCTTTTGTGTAACAATAACTTAATTAAGAGTTTAACCTAGTATGGCCGACATTTTGCGATGAAAAAGCAGTACAGTAATGTTTGTACACAAACAGCCGTATAAAAATCGTTACGAAAACGCTATCTTTCAAAACATCTACGTATTACTTATTTAATACAATATTAAAAACTACAGAAATTTTTTTAATTTTAAAAAATTCTTTTTACCATATTCTATTAGGCATATACACTGAAGTGCCAAAAGTCATGGAATATCTATTCAATATCGTGTAGGACCTCCTTTTGCCCGGCGAAGTGTAGCGACTCGACGTGGCATGAACTCTACCAGTCGGCGGAAGCCCTCTGAAGAGATGTTCAGCCATGAAGTATCGATAGCCGTAATTGCGTGAGTGTTTTTACATATTGTATAAAGTTTTTAATGAAATTATCAAAGCCAGCTAGATAAACAGGCCCTGACCAATACCACCTAAAGAGAAGGCCTGCGCTCAGAAATTCCATACATTGTTACATCATCATATATAATTTAGGGTTTATTAGTGGTAGAAATACGATTAAAGGTGACTATGTACCCCACGAGAAAGACAGGCCCTGGCGCGGAAAAGTCACCTGACCATATTAGTCCGAGTAACAATGTAACCTCCAATATTATAATTTAGAGTGGATCTTTTTAGATTTTCATGCATTTATTCTTTCATGCAATAGATGCGAGCAGGAGTATTCCTAATATGCTCTTGATGCGAGTGTTAGAACACAAAATTCCAACGGATTGAACGTACAAGAAAATTGAAAGTTAAGAGAAAATTCGAAATCTGAGAGAAGTTTAGAAAATAAAATATACAGAACACTCTTCTTTCATCTTCACCTCCTTCACTTGTATCAAGTAATTAAAACTATTTAGTGGCTTCAGATTCATTTGAAACTATAAACTATGTTGAGAATAAACGAGGAGGTGGGATACTCTTACACTCTCGGCCATTGTAATTTATTGCAAAGCGAAAGTGTTCATCCTCAAACTGAAAATAATTGGTATGTAAGGAATACTTTTTTTTTGCCTTAACATTTTTACACCATATAAGTATCGGCAAAACTTTTAATGATTTGCTAGCACTTAATGCTAAATTATTGAATACTTATAACAGGTTAATCGTTTTGACGTGTAAGGAATAAATTGTTTACTTTGCTTTGACGAGGTAGCGTCGCTCGCTCGCTGTTACGATACTTACTTTTGTATTTCAGTGCCAATAGAATATAAATAGACCTTTTATTTGCAGTCTCTGAATTTCAAATATATGGTATTCAATAAAAGGTTTATATAAAGCCACGGCGCGTGTTTCTTCATTTATACCGTTTTCCCCGCTATTCCCTATAGTTTTCTATGGCGTTCATCTATTCTAAACCTTTCTGCTGAAGTCACGCATAAATAGCCAATGACTGTCCACCATCCGATGGAAGCCACTTCTCGTCTATCAACCTTGAGTAGTACCAAACCAAAGTTGGCGACGAAGTTTCCTCATCACTTTTACTTTTTGTCTGTATCCGAAACGTCAGCTTTTTTTCAGAGTATTATCACCCTTTGTTCAATTTTAATAAAACAAAGGAATATTTTTCTCGTGTAAAAAGAACCTATAATGCAATTTCACCAGATGTTGATCATACCGATAAATATTTTTAAAATTATTTTATGTAATTAGTATGTGCCTTCCTTAGTAGTGCATTCAGTAACTTGGCATAAAATTTTAAACAGTGAATAAAAAATGTCAATCTCGTGAAATTTACTTCAAGATGGCAACCTCATTGACAGATACAGTTTTAAAGGTAAACTCCACGGAAAAAAACGACTTTATTTTTTTTTTTCATCATAACAATATCCAGGTTAATAGAGTATTATCATTCAAAATTTTTCGATTTTTTTCCTAATATTTTATTAAGAAAAATGCCTCGGAAAATTGAAAATTGGCCGTGGGATCTTCTCCAGAGAACACGGCGGAACAAGGCGTCATTTCCTGCCGTAAGATTTTGCTAACCTGTTTTATGTCGGAATGCCTTCAATTGGTTCTCTGTTTGGATGTGTAATTAGACAGTCTGATAGAATATTCACATTTCATAGATTTCCAGAATCAGAATCGATTAAAAAACGGTGGATTAGTTGTTGACAGCGAGGGAACTGGTATCCAACTCCAAACAGCATCGTGTGTTCAGCTCATTTTGAAACGTCTTGCTTTGTCTACGCATACGCCGTTTTAAATTCAGTATCAATTCAAACAAGAAATTCGCTGAAACTAGATCACGTATAAGGTGGAACTAGATGCTTTTCCAACTCTCGCGTTCTTCAAGAACAACGACCGCAACAGCATGTGCTAAGCACCGAAGGAATGAGGTAGGCCTATCTGCTGTGTTAGGCACACGCCGCCCTAATGTGCACACGCCGATGCGGCAAGCACAGAAGATCCCGTTTCACGGTTTAATGCATAGGGCTGTATTTCGCAGAAGTTGCAGTAGCATTTAATTCTGCTAACGGCCCTTGTATATCGCTGTCACTGTTATCAAAATTGCAGTCGTCACTATCGGTATTGTTTCATATTCATAGTCCATTGCGATGCCAAACTGACAGCTAACTGATAGCGCCCAATGTGTGACGTCACGATTTCGAAACTCCTTCGCACTTTCCGCAACTTGTGACGTAACAGTTGCCGAAACATGGCGCCAGTGTCGATCGCAGGGGGAGGGAAAAAATGAAAGTTTTTAATATATTTTATCAATTCTGATTTCGAATTGAAAATTTTTATACATGCTACGTTGATATTGAGACCTTCATCTTTCATTTTAAACAAAGTTGTTTTGAGTGTGGAGTTTACCTTTAAGAATGAGAAACATCTGTACTTCCTCAATTTCCTAGTTATGGCCCATCCTTGAGATTTTATTTGCGGTCTTCCCCGCGGATTATATTTTAACCTCAACATGATTGATATCCAGAAAATTCCTAATTTAATTTTATTTTCCTTTAAGTGATCTTAGCTGGCCTTCATCATAATCTAATTCTCCCCAGCTAGCACTCATATGTTATATTTCCGTTGGAAACTGGTATTTAGGTTGGTAAACCGTAAGAGCTGAGAATGGAAATGTTCAGATCTTGTTATTAAAGTGTTCGGTTAGATAACGGTTAGATGTTAAGTAATTCCTACGTTTGGTACTCGTTGGGAAATCGTAATATAATTTCACTCATGGCTCGTATAAAATGGCGATCCATTATTGGATGTTCACTAATTGACGTATGTGCGCAGTAAAAATGCGCAGAAGAGCAATGCAGCATCTAATTCATAGACCGTTAAAGTAAGCGCCTCTGATCTAATTTGACTGAAAGCGCGCCTTTTACAAACGTCCTTGATCGACTATTGAAGATTGACATCTACGCTCGCTTCCTGCTTTTTTGTTTCTCCAAGAAAAAAAGTAAGTTATAACTTACTATTATATATGTTTCAATATAATTATTTGTATTTTGGTGTAACTTTTTAACACTTATTTTGTGGGATTCTATTTTCACATCATATTAACAATATTTATTTCTCTTTAAGAAATTGCTGTTTGCTTATTCCTACGGAATAATCATATAAGGTATGCAATCTTTTTTGATCTGAAATTCATATTACCTTGTGTTTGCTTGAGTACAAATAGAAATAACAATTTTATTTGTATTTTAACAAGTAGGATAAACTGTACATACGTATAAGACTATTATTACTTGTCCAGAGTCATTAATAATGATCGTATTATTAGAAAACGACGTTTATTTATTTAATAATAATGGAAGCTGTTCGTTTAATATGAGATTATTTTTTATAGCTTATTTAATTCATCGTCACCACGATCAATACTTTTGGGACACTATGAATTTTGACCATTCTGAATTATTATTATTATTTTGCATGCTTTTGTAATTTTTAGTGTATAGTTTCAAATTATTATATGTATATTATTTTTCCTACAGATGCTGCTAAAAAGGACCCCGACCTGAGATGTTGGAGATAGGGTTTTTCCAAACTAATCGAATAAATCGTGAAAAAAAATTCGACTAAATAACCGATATATATATTTTTTTTTTCGAATAAAAAAATCGAGTAATCAAATTTTCAAATTACTTTGAGGGGGATGAAAATATGACAACCATCCAGGTACGGTTAGGCATAGGCTTTGGAATTCATCTATCCCAATGTTTATAGTATTGCAAAAAAATATATTAGCTTAATTTCAACCTCTATTCCGTCAGAATGTTTATTTTCTCAAGCAGGAAGAATTATTTCACCGTCAAGGAATCGAATTTCTGGCATTTTTTACAGAGCTTAGATGTTAAATACTGGAATTTGTGAACAATAGTTTTTAAAATTTAGATTTTGTAATTTGTTCTCTATAAAATTCTTGTAATTGATGATTTTGTTCAATAAAATAAAAAACTATTAGCGAATTTGTATTTTTATTCGATTAATCATTATTTATTCGATATTTACTTATCGAATAAAATATCGATAGATTAAAAAAATCGAGTATTCATTTGTTCGAATGATTTTTCCTGGGAAAAACCCTAGTTGGAGATTTCCAAGAAGGACCCCGACCTGTTACTAAACGGAGACGCAGGCCCGATAGGAGATTCGACACTTATCAAATTGCTTAAAGAGTCAAGTTAATTTTATATATTTCTTAATTTTGTATCATCGTTTATCTTTTACTTTCTTTGATTTTATTCATTGTAATTTTAATAATCGGCATTCGGTATCGATTGGAACGATTGTTCGCGACCAGGCGGAAGTATCTCTACTAGGTCCGCGCTTCTGACGTTAAGAGACTGTTTTTCCCCCATTCGTCTTTTTTTTTATTTTGTAATTTACATTTGTACCTTTTTATTGGATAATGGCCACTCTGGCACTTATATATATTCTCTGTAATTCAACCAAACTTTGTATCGGCATTGAATAATGAACTCAATGATTTCGAAATACGTACATGCTTAATAAAATTCTTTTGTGGACAAGAGGTTGTTGTCAGTTGGCCATGTCGTTATCCACAGTCCTTTCCAGTTTCTCATATTAATGTTGGGATCACGTTAGGAAATCATTGGGAATATATTCTATAGAATTCTATATAATATATTAATGTTGGGGTTATGTTAGAAAATTGATGGAAATACGTTATATTAATGTCAGTGCTATGTTAGAAAATTGTTGGAAATACGTTATATTAATGTTGGGATTATCTTAGAAAATTGTTAGAAATATGTTATATTAATGTTGGAGTTATGTTAGAAAATTGATGAAAATACGTTATATTAATGTCAGGGCTATGTTTGAAAATTGTTGGAAATACGTTATATTAATGTTGGGATTATCTTAGAAAATTGTTGGAAATACGTTATATTAATGTTGGGATTATGTTAAAAATAACCCAGATCTAACGGTTAACCAACCATCAGACAGCGTACCATTTCTGCGTTAGTCTAACGTATGGACCTAACGTTGGAATTACGTAAGCATGCTAGCGTGAGCTCACTCAGCTCCTACGAGAGAATTTGCCAAGCTTTATACTCTGCTTATAAGAAATTAGATTTTCTCATGCAATTTACGTATGCATTGTGTATATTATACCATACATAACAGATTAAATTAGTGGTAGATCTAGATAATTGGAGCCCTTAACTACCGTATTCCTTCGAATTCAAGACGCAATTTTTTCCGCTTTTATGCGCTGGAAACTAGAATGCGGCTTAGATTCCAAGATGAATTAAGCCTTTATTGAAACTTAGAATCGATGGCGGCTTGTTTTCGAAGGAATAATCCAGCAGCTTGGGAACTTCAAGCTAGTCTCGATGAAAATATACCATGGTTTAGATATCATATACATATATTTCACACCAAGAATTCCAAAGTTTTGTAATTTTTTTGAAAACGAAGAAGGTAAGCTTTTTATTACCAGCTGATCCGGTGGCGCGTCTGACTCCAGATCAGAAGGTTGCGTGTTCAAATCACGTCCGGGTCATATAGAAATTTTTTTCTTCTATCTTTACATTTTATCCTTAAATTTTATCTTTACAGATATCAATAAATATATTGTTGTAATTTTAAAAATGAGTTACAGGCTATTAATTTTAGATTTACTTGAAACCATTAAAAATAAAAATTAAAACTATCTTTAAATATTTTGAAAACATTGAAACTCCATTGAAATTTTCCCAGAATGTCCAAGTTGAAATTTTATTTTAAAATTCCTTAAGAGATTGTGGATAGTTAGTTTTCTCTTTAAAATTTTCTAAAAGATTTTTAATGTATTGTGACGACCGCCGAAGGGGGTAGGGCGTGACCACCGAGAGAGAAGGCCTCCGCAATGAAACTGAATACATTGTTGCATCACATAGATAGTGCATTGTTATTCGTATTTCTACCAATAATAAGCCCTGAATATGCACTGTCTATGATGATGTAACAATGTATTCAGTTTCATTGCGGAGGCCTTCTCTATCGGTGGTCACGGGTAGGGGCAATCTAAACACCTGATTGATTGCTCCCTCCGACGCAAAACCATGGGATATTCAGAGTTCTTTCATAGATAGTGGCAGCTGATGTAGCCTATCCCCTATCCGATAAACGCCTTAGGCTTTTTAAGGGCTACGCCTCTCCGGGTTTATGATAATTAAGTATTTTTAATTTTAATTGACTGTAATTGATTTTAGCTGGAATGAATGGAGAACGAGGTTAAAAATTGATTTTGAAAAAAATAATTATGGTGTCATTAAGTAGCATTTGTAAGAATATCAAAAACATTTAATTTTATTTTGCTGCTCTGATACCTATTTCTTGAGATATCGCCATTTTTCAACTATTTTTTACCCATTTTGATATTTGTCGATTACAGCGCCATCTGTGACTGAAATGACTCGAATTGTAGGTCAAATTGGGGTAATTTTTTCTGGAGAATCCGAATCTGCAATAAAAAATGGGGGTTCCCATTTAAATTTTTTAACTCCTCCCTCCCCCATCTCCAGGGGGTGGGGGTGGGGGTCGATTTTGGTATCATTAGATGTCCCCCTTCGAGACGAACATTTTTCAGTCCACACTTTTTTTGATCCGATGTGTGGTTCTCGAGATATTTCAATGTCTTCAGATAAATTGAACACCCGGTATATTGATCAAAATCTAGTGTTCTCTTTAACTTTTTAACGGTTTAACCTTCGAGGATTGAGTAAAACATTTTAACTTAGAACACTTTACAATAATTAATGTCAATAGAAGTTTTTTAACCATTATTGGAGATTATATGATTATATATATTGTTTTAACAATTCGAAGAGGTGACCAAGAAAGACATGTTAGGTAAGTATGTGTACACGGCATTACCCGTCTTGATTGTTGCTCCAGCGCCGTGGAAGGTTTGTAGGGGTCTTCAATGTTGGCTCCGCGATAAATTTATTAACTACTTTGCAGGGTTAAACATTAACAATACTGATAATAATAAATGCTTTATTTTGGTTCATCATTGGGAAATAAACTGTAGTAACTATTTTAACAGGATTTTTGTGAATGGTTTCACACTACTTCTGGCCTCCGTCATTGTCAGTCTTTTTCCTGCTTCCTTCTCTTTCATCGGACATTCAACAACTCCCGATTCTTCTGATCACTAGTTCTTCACAAAAACTCAAGCCAACTGAAGCCAACTGACGTTCATTGGTTAACATCATAGGAAAAAGGCGAATAATCCATTGACAGCACAGGGCTCATAGTCCAAGCTGGAGAAAATGATCGGGGAGGGGCTCTCCACTCGACAGAGCTCACTGTAAAAGGAACACCGCTGTCAACTAACTCCAGGGATGAAATATCGTCGCTCTAAAGACAGGAAATCTCGAATAGAGTTTCCATGTTTGCTTCTCCAGTTAATTGTCTAGTTTTATAATAAATTTTAGAAAAACGTCTGGCATACTAAAAGTTGTTCAGATCAAAGTTGCTTTCTTCTAAATGTTGATTGACGATCAAAATTGAAATTCTAAGGTTGAATGTAGAGGTCTAAACTGATGTCTAAATTTCGAATAAATTTCTAAAAATGGATCGTAAATGTCTTTATAGGGGGGCGGGTCGCCACAGTATGAACAGAAGTAACCGATAGTGTTACGTAAATATCTATGATAACGGAAGTTGTCTCTCTCTCTCGCTCTCAAAATAATTAAATAAGAAAGAGATGCGATTTTTAAGTTTAATTAACAGAAATTTTCTTTTAAAAATTAGTTTATTTTATCAAACGTGCTAGTTCATCTGAGTGTGAACATAATTTCACTACATTTCGTGCAAATATGCTTTTAACACTAGCTAAGAATTTAGTATCTCAATGGATTTGGTTCATACAAGCAATATTATAAACATAATTATTTCTTAAACTGTATAAATTATGTTTTTGCATTATGCCTACCAATAATGGACCCAACTTTATCAATCATGCAAGCAGGTTTGACTTTTATGGGGAAATTAATATAAGATGGACAGCCTAAGTATTATTTGTTAGCTTCGATTACCATATTTCATATTTGAAATAAAACATGAAACAGGAGATTATCAAATGACGAAGTCATTGCCTTAGCTCTAAAATTTATGCGATTTAGAATTAGGAATTAATTCTACAATCAAATTTTTAATGTTTACATTGTTGTAGGCCATTTATTTCTTAATTTAAACGTTTTATTTTGTACGTAATTTCCTAATGTCTAATTTTAATTTTTAATGCTTAAACAACGCTGTTATAGGAAGTAGGTAACAGAATGGAATCTAAACTAGCTAGCAACAAATCTTGGCACATTGTCGAAATCGAGGACAAACAAGGAATGATCATGAATTCACATAGCAGTAATTAGATTTTGATTTTATTTGTATATTTATGAAATGGCAAAAAAATATAAACTATTCGATTAAATATTAAAAAATCGACTGTTGAAAGAATGGAGTTCTTCTAATGGAAAATCCGAACTCAACCGATAAAAAGAGTTGGTGCCAAGTTGTCAAATTCAAGGGCAGCTCTCACTTTTCTTGTTTCCCGTCCATCAGACTGTACAAATATTGGCTAATCAATTAGGAGCTGAGGGAATTCTAAGGGGATTTTACACAATACAAGAAAAAAAAATAAATCGATCTAAACGAACCGAAATGAATGAGTGAAGGAAAAACAAGCAATTACAAAGGATAATTTTTAATTTGTTGAGCTTGCAACTATTATTCATTGATTATTGAGTGATTATCTTTAAAAACTGATATTTAAAAGGAACAATCCATATCTTTAGGATGCAAATGCTATATTCCTATATTTTCTAAACTCAGCTAAGAAATTTGTGCACGCTTGAGAAATTTAAAAATTATATTCGTAATCAGCAGAAAATGTACAACCAAAATCATCCACTTTTATTCCATGAGCAAGAAAAATCTGAAATTTTGTTGCCTAGTGTTATTATACAGGGTGATCCAGAAGTCAGGAAAACTTTAAAACTCAATAATTCGCACACGAATGCAGATAAAAAGATTCTGCTTACACAAAAACGATTGAAATGAAGTCGATTTTTTTTTCCAGGAAAAAAAGTTAATGCTAGAATTGTTCGGTTTTTGACCAACAGATGGCGTTGTCAGGTTATAGACATTAAAGCACTGCATAAAGAAAGTATGGGCATTTCGTGTCAGGCAGCCATGTTGATGCCTATTTCGAAACGATGATTGCCTCTTTTTTGCAGTAAATTCAAACTTGCAGATCGAACAATTCCTTTTTGACAAAAATTAGAGAGGAATGTGCCTCTGATGTTTGAATTTGCTGCAAAGAAGAGGCAATCATCGTATCGAAATAAGCATCAAAATGGCTGCCTGACACGAAATGTCCATACTTTCTATATACAGTGCTTTAATAGACATCAGTTTATGCACATTTTCAGACGGTAAGAAGCCGGATTAACTAGCGGCTTGCAAATGTTCAATGTGCCATCCGTTATTCAGCAATATAGACGTCAAACGAGACACCACACTGTTCATTGCAATAATCAACATTTCTCTCCTTATGTCAGATGAATTTTTCAATATTGCCAATGATGTGGTTGGTCGCGGTACACTTTGACTTCAGGAATCCTCATAGCCAAAAGTCACAAGGCGACAAATCGGGCGATCTGGGCGGCCATGCATGCAAAAAGTATTGACTGAGGACACGATTCTCTCCAAATGTTGAGCGAAGCGGTCGTTGCAGACGCAGCAATGTGCACTGGTGCTCCATCTTGCATAAAGGTGACTGTATGTAGTGCTTGTCGCGCTTACAATTTTGGAATGATGCTGGTCCGTATCAATGCTGCATAGCCCACCAGTGACGGTGTTTTTAGAACTCTCCCTGTGACTTCCTCGAAGAAAAATGGACCGATTATGAAATCAGCGGTGAAGCCACACAAGAAGTTACTTTTGGTTGATGTAGGGGTTGTCAACAAATGCATGTGGGTTTTCCGTGTTAACACTGCCAGAAAGTGTGAAATGCGCTTCATCGGTCCAAAATATAGTGAAAAGCCAGTCTGCTGCTGCTCCATTATATGTTGCAACATGTACGGATAATTCGCAGTGACCGTTTTAGGAAATGCCAATCGGTCGAGACACTTCTCGCGCATTGTATTCCCCGTGGGCAGAAATCTCGGACGGTGCTTGCACATTTGTTCGACTCTCTATGCAATGCCGCACTGACACTTTCCTTATTCTGATAATGAAGTTTAACAGAAAGAGGGCCTTCCCGCACTAACAGTAAGAGGGCCTTCCCGATTAATGACAGCATTTCTATGCCTACAATTTCGTTACAGGTGTGACGGAACAACTATCACTATCTGCTTCCGAAATAGCGTTTGCAGCGTATGCTGCTCTTTTTAAACCGTTTGATAATGTGCATTATCTTATGTCTATTCAAGCTCTATGTATACAGGGTGTCCGGAAATAAATGGCGAATATTCATACACGTGAGAGAACATGTATAACGAAGCATTTTTATTCCTATGAACATGGTGTCGCAAGCCAACCCCCACAGAGATACAGGGGGATTAAAGTACGTATGTTGCGCTGCCTGATTGTTGGCTTCCCGCGAGCGACTAGGCAATGTGGTGCAGTCCACATCTGTTCAAGAGGTGTCAATGTATGCTCGAATGGCTGCCCCTGTCAGGTCACTCCACAAACCTTTAATGCCTTCAATGCTACTGGAGGTCGTGGCACACGTATTGATTTGCATACATTTACACAATCAGGTCCATTTCACAAATAAGCTTACTACCTGAACCCTCACAAATGGGATCGTTGATGCAGTTATTAAGAGCCCGTGAGTACTGAGGTCTGTAGCCTCCAATGTGGACTGCACCACATTGCCTAGTCGCTCGCGGGAAGCCAACAATCAGGCAGCGCAACATACTTTAATCCCCCTGTATCTCTGTAGGGGTTGGCTTGCGACACCATGTTCATAGGAATAAAAATGCTTCTTTATACATGTTCTCTCACGTGTATGAATATTTACCATTTATTTCCGGACACCCGGTATATGAACAGCATTACGATTGTTTCAATAATATTTACGGATTACAATAAAAATCACAGCATTTAAATCAATTATTAAAATTTATAAAAAATAATAAAATGAAATAATGAAATTTAGGACAATTTACGGAAATAAAGGCGAAACGTTAGTAACAGAATTTAATATACTACTCTATTAAAACTCATAGTGGATTTTTTAAACAGTAATTTTTATTATAAAAGGAATTTCAACGAATATTAAAAGGTTTTTGCAAGATACTGTATTTATTTGTCACAAAATATGTTGAATGCATCATAGTAAGATATTCAACAGGAGGAAAATGGCACAATTCTTCAACAAGAAAATCGATCAGCTTATACATATTCAATGGAATTGAAAAATTCTATCCGTGCTGACTATCCATTGTGAAACACTATTTTCCGTCTGTGGATGCTCGATAGGTTCGAGATCTGTGCACTCTGCCATTTGACGTGCAAGCAAATATAGTGCCTATCGTGAACATGATCCTTTTCCCCTTTCTCCGATTCCTCAATATATTGAGTTGCTCTATATTTATCAGATATAAATTATTCCGTAACCGTGTTGCTCTAGCACGATGATTTCATATCTCTTCTTCCTTATAAAGGTTTATCTAGTCCCTCTTTCTCCTTTTCCTTTGACCCTGTTTCTCACGTTTGCCAGAGAAAACATGAATGCGAATAAACCTTCACTCCATGATTCCTTACATTAGATTCTTGAACACTTGTGAAATACTTTGTAGATCCCACGCGAATGATCCAATTCAGTAAAAGAAGATGCGTGCTCAAAATCTAAAGAGATTTAAAGAGAGATTCAATATTATTATTGGATGTCTTCACGTGTTTTTGTGATTGACAACCTTCGTTCGGCTTTATTTTTCTTCGAATTTGAATGGATTTCTATTGAGTTTTATGAGGATTTCTCGTATGCCTTTGTTTGAAGCTTGCAGTCACTCTGACGAGGATCGAGGAACGAGGACCGACAGGAAGACGTATTGATCTGGCATTTTGGAGTTTTCGTTTTTCTCTACACATTACATCAGTTTCTTTGCACTTAGCAAATTTTAATTCGGGTCTTGAGTCTCCTCTTCTTTGAGGAATAAAACAAAGGTCTCGTTTTATATTCATAGAGGGTTTTACTCTTTATGTTACTTTTTTCAAAGAACGGAAATTTCATCCTAATGATATTTTCCAATGGTTAGAAAATAATTAGAGATTGTTTTCGTAGGATTGTTAACTTCATTTATTAAGTGTGAAAAGTCTGATGGGCCCCATACACCCCAATAAAACCAAGTGCTGTCAAAAAGGAAAGATGGTTTTTGCCTTCGCAACAGAAGTGCGGTAAGAATCGGGAGATTTGTTAACAGCATCTCAATTTAATTTTGAAAACCCGTTAAAAATGAATTATTATTATAAGTTAAAAAAGACCTCGACAGTAAAACACAAAAATTATAATTAAATTTAATTGAAATAAATAAAGGAAGGTCTATGACGATACGGATACTATTGTATTTATTGCCGACGCACGTTTCGGTATTACACCATCCCCAAAGTTAGCAAAATAGTAATAGTTATTAATTTGCTAACCTTGAGAATGGTGTAATACCGAAACGTGCGTCGGAAAATAAATACAATAGTATCCGTATCTTCCTTTATTTATTTCAGTTCCTAACGAAACTAGAGCATGGACATCATGAACATAAATTTAATTACTGACTGTTTAATTTACAGAAGTCTTTAGGTGCTGATCCGTATCATAATATTTTTGGACATAAAAATATGTTCTCAAATATATTTTACTAAAATATTAATTTACTAAAAGGTTATACCAAAAATATGTATACTCTAAAATAGTATCAAAAATTGATAATTTGTGAAATGTAAAAAAATAAGGACCAGCCTATAATAAAAAATAATTGTCTTTCATTTTTCATTTGTTCCTCGTATGCTTGGTCACAACAACCGTAATGTTCAAGCAAAAGTAGCTGAAAAGAAAAACACATCCTACAATATTATGGCTCATTCCATGGAATTAGAAACCGAGGCACAAAAGTTGTTTTTTTTAAATTGTGGTCGCAAACGCTGAAATTTTACTAATTAATATATGATCTTTCTTTCTGTAAAATTTATTTTCACCTTAACAGGTCAAATGTTGGTCTAATTTGCTTAATATCAACACAATGCAGACGTTCGGAAATTCTGTTTTCAAACATTATTGAGTTGTTGTTCTTGTGTTTCATCTATTCTTTATATAAAATTGCTTGTGTGTGTTTATTTTACTATTTTGAACATTTCTCTATGACACTATACCGTCGATGTATTTTGGCTGATCTGTGTAAACAAAATAATCTGGTTGTTTTCGTGTGTCACAAACATGATCATTCCGAACGTTTTTTTCTCCTCTTATCACAAAACTGAAATTTATGTTTCAAAATTATCTGTGCAAAAAAATCATGTTGTCTTATCACAATAGCTAATAATAATTTCAACATTTTTATTTACACTTACAGTTTTTTATGGTCAGATTTGTGACATTCAAAGTAGTCTTGTGTGTGACACAGTGAGTTTATAACACAGTGTTGCAATATAGAGCCAAGGCTTCTTGGAGCTCACTGGTTTGACACTGCACTTATTTACAAATTTTTCCAGTTGAAGGCGCTGTTTATTATTTGCTAATGCTATCACTAGGTGGCAGCAGTAGTACTTCCATTTTATGGCTTATGCTGTCTGCAATCGTCTGCTTATAACCCTTAGATAGCATTCTACGTTTGTTGTGAAATTCCAAACATTAGTCCTTAAGGCAGTTACAAGTAAAAATCCTTATTGATGGGTGGTCAATTCAAATAAAACATGCACTTACATATAACATTGATACTATTATTGTTGTGTTTATTCTTCAAATATGGAAAATAATCAGAGGGCAAGGAAGCTGCCAATCAGAGAAAATACTTTTAGAAAAAACGAAATAATGATGCTTTTACGGAGAAAGAAAGACAACGTCAGAAAAAAATACGGCTAACAAAAGCATCAAATAAGGAGGCAGCCAGGGGCAGATTTACGATAAGCTACAGCTTAGGGCCTCACAATCTTAGTTTAACATAGCTTAGGGCCTCATCAATTCTAAATCCATCCCTGGAGGCAGCTAGTGAACGACAAAGGAGATGTAGAGCTGCAACGAAGAATAAAAATTCTCTTCAGTTACCCACAATTGCTCCTTCTGAACCTCAGACTTTCCCTTATAAGTGCAATTGTGGATAGCATCAGTTATTTAGATATTAATTTTTATGAAGTACTTAATTAAACAATAATTATCTATTATAATATCTATATTATATATTATACATTATATATATTACACATATATAACTTATATATTAATATATAATGTTTATTACAATAAGGTTATCATACAAGGGTATAGTTAACTTGATGGGTACCCAATCTTTGCTAGCTGTCACATACCTGATCACCTGTCACATACATGATCGGCATAGTTTGAAAATATTAATAAATTATAATTAATAGGTGGTTATCTATGAATAGCATTATTTGTTTGTCAGTTCTTTATACATCTGTAAAAAAATTCACAACTTATTTGTAATGTATCAGAATTTTGAATAAGAACCAATACATGTCACAAACTACTTCCATTTTTTTGTCACATGATCAATCTAAAAATGAATGTTAACAAATGAGAAATTATGTGTAATATTTGTTGCTGTTAATGTTTACTGTGTTTTTGTTCTTATTTAACTAAAAAAATAATGTTCTACATCAATTTTTAGATATATGAACCTTATTACCAAACAAGCATGTTGTATATATTAGTACGTTTGTCACATACGTGACCGTGGAATGAGCCTTATTGCTCAGGTAATATTATTAATACAGGCACAAACCGTAAAACCGCCAAAAAAAAAATTACAAAAAAAAATTTAACCTTAGTTTTTAACTCATAAAGTCATAAGAAACCCTTAGTAAAAAATTAAAAATATCGAGCAATATTAGTAAACGTCAAATTGCACAACTTATTAAAAAGAAACCGACGAAATTCTTCTCATTGCTGATTCCAATGTATCCACAGAAATTGATCCAACCTGACCAACGATGTGCGATTGTTAAACAATGTATAAATTTTCATCGGATGGAAGCTTTTAAAGCTTCTCGTCCTTTCAAGACAGCCTGCTCAGTGCGCTCTCCATGTAAGGGGAGCTCCATTGAAACAGATGGAGAAGTTGAATTAAATCTGGAGTGCATTTGTGAGTGATGGGCGGTAGAAAAGAGAATTGGATTTTCGAATAGGTGCGGCAAGCTATCAGATGCGAACTCTGGCGATTCGTGGTAACGAAACGTGAGTTACGAAAGAAAGCCAAGCCCTTCATTCTCATCTATGGTCATGAGTCTTGGGAAATGACCTAAACAGTGCGATCGTGGATACAAGTGGCTGAAATGAGATTCATGAGAAGTGTCGCAGGTGTTACCCTATTAGATAGAGTGCAAAGTATCACAATAAGGGAGTCTCTAGGTGCTGAACCGCTATCCGCATTGAGCGGTCTCAGTTGATTTAATATGACCTTTGTTGTACGGATGCCGCAAACTGGTCTTCCTAAGCAGTTGCTTTTTTCCAAGCCAGTGGGTAAAGACCAAGGAAGGGGTCAGCCTAAAATCTAGCTTCGAGTCGCTTGTGTACAACCATTGATGACATGCGCCTTATGGCGGAAGATCGCGATCACTGGAGTTCCTTCATAGGACTACTGCCCTCGCGACTCTAACGGTTAAGTTTTTTCATTTGCCGAAGAACTAGAATACAATGTGACGAAACTCATTTCTTCCAAGAAGATTTTTTTTTCTGTCTGATCCACAAACATTAAACAGTCAAAAAACTAAAAAGAACCAATGAATGTAAAGTGATTCGTAGCAAAAGAGTTTTCAAGACCAATCAGGTGTCCTTTCTCAGATGACACAAAACAACACACAAGTATTTTTACTCTAGTCTATTAATATTACATGGAGGCTTGAATAACAAACATTTATGAACAAAATCATTGAAAGCTATTTATTATAAGTACAGGGTGGTTATAAAATAAGATCGCCTATTCAGAGTCCTCCAGAGGCCAATCTAATAAACCGATTGTGATGCAAATTGAAATGTAGGCTATTCAGACCGGGGGGGGGGGGGGGATTCCAGGAAGAAAAAAAATAGTGCAAATTTTCACCACCAGGTGAGAATGTGGCGCTGTGGAGTGACAAATGGAGATTTTAAATCCACTTTTATTGTTTTAAACAAGCAGGCAAGGTTTTTGTTTGATTACAGCATATCGGCTTTATTAGCAGAATGTTTATTCAAATTAGAAAGTCAACATACCCAGAATGGAATGGATTGATCCATTCATTACATTATGTTTAGTGAAAATCTTTCACGAAAGATCATGGTTTTAAGCAAGAAAGAACGCGCACTGTTGGTAAAGTTGGTTTACCAGAATGATAGCAGCAGTCCAGCTGCATTGCGAGCATATCGTCGTCTAAAAGGAATGCGAAAAGGGCCCATGTCAGATATTGGGTTGCGAAAAATGATAAAGAAATTTGAATCGACTGGCGATTTGGCTGTCGCACCAGGAAGAGGACGGCGCAAGATAGAAGACGAAGTTGTTGAGGACGTGGCTGTTGCAGTGGTGGACAGAGCTTCCTCTTCTCAACATTCTGCAACACGTGCTCGAGCAACTGTACGCGAATTGTCCATCCCATGGTCCACGGCGCGAAAGCTCTTGCGGTCCATTCTGCATTGGCACCACAACAGCTTAAACCTCAAAATCCCTCTCAACGCGCTGACTTTGAAAATCGCTTTCTGACGAGGATGATTGTTGATGACCTGTGGCCATGGAACATTCTATGTTCAGACGAAGCACAATTCACCCTAGATGCGGTGAACACGCATTCTGAATACGTGACTATATGGCGTGGATTCACCGCTGATTTTAGGCCCCTCTTTCTTTGAGGAAGTGACACAACGAGGTCCTGTAAGATGTTCTTTGACAAATGCACAGTATTGTGAACTTCTTGCACAGCATGTGATTCCTGCCTTGCGAGAACGGCGATGCTTGGAAACCATTGTCTTCATGCAAGATGGAGCTCCTCATCATATTGGCCGACAAGTGAAGGAACTGCTTCATGCCAACTTTGGAGATGATCGTGTGATCTCTATAAGTTTTCCTGATGCGTGGCCTCCACGTTCTCCGGATTTGGTCCCGTGCGATTTTTGGCTCTGAGGATATTTGAAAAATCTGGTCTATCAAAAAGCGTACGGACTGTGCCTGAGCTGAAGGGCAGCATTAGACATGTCTCAGACATTCCCCGGGAAACGCTTCATGCAACAATTGATCATGCCGTGCTACGCTTCCAACATGTCATTGACGCTTAAGACAATAAAACTAGTTTTAAATTCTCCATTTGTCATTCTACAACGTCACATTTTCACCTGGAGCTGAAAATTTGCACTAATTTTTTTCTTTCGGGAATTCTCTCCCCCGTGGTCTGAATAGCCTACATTTCAATTTGCATCACAATCGGATCATTAGATTGGGTTCTAGAAGGCTCTGAGTAGGCGAACTTATTTTATAACCACCCTGTACTCAAAAGTAAAAAAGATTTCTATGTTTTTGGTTTCTTCATAGTTTGAAGAGGTTATTCATAAGATATTATTTTCACTGAATCATTAGATTATATTTTTTTCTGTAACATCATACATCCGGATATTGTGGAAAAAACTCTTTGAGATGGTATGGATATGTGGTGAGAATGCCAGCGGAACTTGTATGCAAGAGGGTGTACAACGACTTTAAGATGTTCGAAATCACGGTGCAAGAAGAGTAGGTGTGAAACTCGACGCAAATGGTGGTCGCATTATGTCACGTTTCAAGGAAAATTGGCCAGATGTCGCCGGCTGTGGCAGGCGGAGGAAAACCTGGACGGATCAGGTGAGACAAGCAGATTGTTAGTTTACGCCCTCGAAGGAAGTGCGCACAGCATGTTATGAATGTTGAGGAAGTGAGATATGCAAGGATCGTGTGTTGTGGAGAAAGTTTGTGATGAGTGTCTAGTGCAGCGATTTTCAACTGATGTGCTGTGAGTGGATATGTGGCGCAAAAATTTTATAAACATAATAAAATATTATTTTCTAAGAATATTCATTATTTTAGTTATTTAGCACGGCCAGACACATGATGGGTTGCCATACACCCCCCCTCCCTGCCCCCCCGTGCTTCGGAGGGCACGTTAAGCTGTCGGTCCCAGCTGGTGCTCGCATCTTGCAGCAGTAGTTAACATAGGAAGGTAACGGCAAACCACCTACGTAAATAATTGCCAAGAACACTAAGCCAAATTGCTCGGACGCCAACATCCGATAAGAGACGGCACATAAAGATGAAGAAATACTTATTTCAAGAGGGCGTTGACACTTATTGAAGGGAAATATATTTATGCGGACTTCATAGAATTGCTTAAAATCAAACTGCAATAAAATGTTATAGCTGTTAAAAAACCTACTGAAAATAAAAATATCGTTAATAAAGTTTTAGAAATTAATTGATAAAAATGACGTGCTTCCGATTGTTACTCAAGCATACCAAACTTCTGAAATCCTTCACGAAATATAATCCGCACTCTGGGTGTAATGACTTATTCATTTTTAATCCATTTTAAGAACAGACAAATAAGATCATTTTTTTCTACATAATCCCCGTGCGTTTCAAACGCACTTGAACCTTCTGTCAGGAAGCTTTCGTATTCCTTCAGAAAGAAATGCTTTACGCTGAGCGAACATTGAATCAAGCACCACAAAACACGCTGTCTTAACCTTTTCATCCCATACAAATCTTCTTCCTCGTAAACTTCATCTGGATAAGTGCCTTGCTACGTCATCAGCTCACGTGCACGCTCAATGATGTCAACACTTCTGAATGTGGATGGGTTCCTTCATTACGGATGAACTTGTTTGTCCTTATTTAATCTTCTCAATCCATTATTACGAGGGCCAATCATGAAGTCTTATAATCACCATAGTGAAAGAGTGCCTCGAGCACGTGCAGCGAAAAAGTGGTTAGTCCCAAACAGGGCTACGCACTTCTTCCAGCTGTGAATCGGTTGACGGAATCCCTTTTTGTATAAATCCCCTAAATTTAGAGGAACTGTTCCACCTCAAAGATCACCTCCTCGTTATCGTGCAACGTGTTCTTCATGGGAGGCATCATAAGGTGGGTGAGGCATCATTCGTAAGGTGGGTGAGGCATCATTCGTGTCCATAAGTGTCGTAATCTTTTGTGCTGTGTGTAATGGAGCATTGTCATGCAAGAGCAGCACCTCTTTGGATAATGGAAACAGAAAACTTAAATCAGGTGTTCAATGTGAATGGTCATTATTCGCCAGCACTGTCAGCAGACACGAGAAGACACTAGGGACTGCATTAAAGAGCATATCTAATTGTATGGATGAAACATAAGCGTCGAATGGCATATTTCACCGTAAGTATTGAAGAGGGGTGATTTCTGTACACTTGTGATTTTTAGGTACCACCACAATCAAAATTTGCAAGGTGTTAGGTCTTGTGGCCATGCCTGCGGAAAGAGTCGACTCAACACGGGATTTGCGCGAAATGTATCTTGTAGGGTGGATCTCCATCATCCATGAATGTGACATGGTACTCTGCATCTCTCCCATTGCAAGCTAGGTTTCGCAACAAGTTTATCTGTACTGTGTCGCTTTAGGTAAAGGAGTTGTGCTTCTAATAAAGTACTGCTGGGGTGTTCCGTTATCCACATGTGGCAATTGCGTTTGTGGCTCCGTCGAGGGAAAAGTATGCCTCATCTATTCATAAAACATTTAGCATCGAATTCTCATCTACATCCATTTGGCGAAAAACCTATGCTGGAAACTACTGACGCGGCACAAAGTCGTCAGCTTGCGGTTCAGAGTGCCATTGCAGTTTTTGTACGGTTATCTATTCAGAATTCATCCTTATATGTCCCGCAAGGAATGCCTATTTAGCGAGAAACTTGACGAGTACTGGAATCTCCATATGCCGAGGACGTTGGTATCATTTTCATTTCCTGCCAATCGTCTTTGGTGCAGCAGCACGTGGTCTTCCGCTCCGTGGTCGCGTTGCCGCGACACTGCACATTTCATTGGTCCTTTCTCACTTAGAATAAGTTTTAGCAAACAATCCCTCCCAACGCAGCACACGGTTTGTTAGGTAATGACAACATATTGAGCGTAATACTTTCAATTCTCGTTGTGTTCAACTTGCTTCTCTTATACCCTATCTCTCAGACTAGTTTAGGCATGACGCCATCTGGGAATGAAATATATAACTAAAATGAGCAAATGATTTCATAACAAACCCCGATTTTGATCATTTCTACACAAATCGCGTTGCGCCATTCAAATCTCCGCGAGATATTACCTCCTCAAAATGATCTAGATTTTTGGATCACCCGGTATAATAAAAGTGCGGATAATTTTTGACTCACCCTCGTTTAAGAAATTTGGATAAGCGGTTAGAATGTAAATGACTGAAGCCTCAAATTGAATGCATAATGTTATAACCGACGAGTTTTCCCTGGGTCATATTTCTTGCTATTCTGACGGATTACTTGTTAAATAAAGCTCAATCAAAAACTAACTTTTATATTTGGTAATTTCTTATTTGTTCCATATATCTTATGATGAAAGAAAACTTCATCTTTGTTTCTGCGTCATTATTTATAAACTTTTAAGTACTATGCAAGAAGTTATTCCAACGCCTTTTCTTTTCATTGCAATCAGTTGTTCGAGTTCCAGGGCCAATACAACCGTTCAAATCAGGTTCATATCCGATTTGTCTCGTTTCTTTCAAGCCAATCATCGTTTGGACAACAGCTGTTCCCTTATTATATCAAGAGGCTATTCTTTATACCAGATGAAGGTTGATTGATCCTTTATATAATATTTTTCCAAAGTTGGAAATCCAATCCTCAAGGTCTTTGCATCGCTAGACACAAAGACTTGCATTGCCGGGAGTGATTTTGTAAGTTGCAATTCCATTTTCTGTGTAGAAAAAGAATTTTCCGGCTTCTCTTACTTAACGCTTCATCGGGAACAGAAATAACTAACCAAAAAAAGAAAATCTCTCCGAAATTCACGATCTCGGAATAGGCGCTTTTGTTCACAGCTCTCTCTAAATTTTATCTAAATTTAGGCAATAAATAAGTGCAGATGAATTAAATTCTTTGAATCGTATTAGGGTGCAAGTTCTTAAATGAATTGTATACACAGAAACGGATGACAGCAAAAAAAAAAACAAAACGCAAAAATAAAAACGTGCAAGTAATACGCAATGAAAACGCAATAGTTATTATCTTACAATAGAGGCAGTAATTTCCGTTCCACAACCACTTGTATAGCAAACCAACTGTCACGCCCTGACGCCGCATTATCCCAACATTTCGAAGGCGAGTTGGAAACATGTAGTTGTTAGACGAAATGCTACCAAGAATAGATTAAGTGAGCGAAGGATATCTAGGATAATCAAATACAACCGACGTACCACCATTCACCAGCTAATAACGCAAGACAAGGGGAGGGGGGATCTGTTAAGAGCGTTTCGGCACATACAAGCCGTCTAAACCTTGCATGGCTGTTATACAACAGCAGACGCCCTCTTTAATTTCCTTTCAAGTCAGAACAGAATGGAAAATATGACTCGTTACCGCCAAGATTGGACTGTGTGACAACTGGAGAAAGATCATCTGGTTTGATGAGTCCCGGGTATGACAAGATCTGGAGGCGGCCTAATGAGAGCATAGATCTTTCCTGTCTGATGTCAACTACGCAGGCCGGTGATGCCATTGTGATGGTTTGGGGAATCTTTTCATGCCATTGCCTAGAGTATTTAATCAGAGTTGATCAACGCCTAGCTATACGGAATAGTTAAACATCATTTCTAACCACATGACCATTGTGTTCTCGCAGGGTCATTGAATCTTTCAACAGGACAATCATCCATGTCATAAGGACCGAATTGTCAACGAATGGTTCAAGTTTCTTTGAAATTTTGTTGAAATTTTGTTTAGTCATATTTAAACAAAACACAGGTCTAATTATCAACGAACTTAAAAAGTTCGCACATTTTTTAAGGTGCGGAACATATGAGAGATGATGAAATAAATGCTTTCTTCATCGCTAAATATCGCATCCAAATTTCTGTGGTAACAATAATTTCCGAGATATCGGCAAAAATTCGATTTTCCGAAATATGCTGTATCTCGAAAATGGCAAGTTACAGCAAAATGAAACCAAAACAGTTTAATAGTACACATATAATCAATAAATTTTTATACAGACCAGTGATCAATATTTCGACGGATACTATCGAGAAATCATAATCATCGATAATCGATATTCAATCTTTCTAAATATGAGACTCGATATGGAAATTATTCAGGGTGATTCTGAAAAAGTGTGTACAACTGTAAACAATGACAGAGGTGACCAGAATGAACATTTTCTTTTAATAAAATGTGGGGTCGCAAATACATTGTTCAGGAGCTATCACGTTTTATGTGCAAGACACTCTATGTTAATGACAATAATACGGTTTCGTGTACATCATGTGTGTCCTCTTGTTTAGACGCCAACCAAAAGAGACAACAAAAGCTGTAAACATTACGTACAATAACGACGCCAGTTCAAAGCAAATGTTCGAAGTGACGGCCACCAGTGGTGCGACATAGCTGACGTCGCCGACGTAAGGATTCTCGCACCCGGTGAAACATGTCTGGAGTATCTTGAATGGCACCAGCAGCAACAGCAATTTGTGCTACAAGATCATCCGCTGTGTCCACAGGTGTTTTATACACTAGGCTCTGAAGATGGCCCCATACAAAGAAATCAAGTGGGTTGAGGTCAGGTGAGCGAGCTGGCCAGGCTACAGGCCCACTTCACCCAATCCATCTTCCTAGGAAGGCGGTATTTAGAGTGTCGCGCACTGTCCGAGCGAAGTGTGCCGGAGCTCCATCATGCATGTACCACATGTTTTGTCGAACATCCAGAAGGATGTTATCGAAGAGCTCGGGGAGAGTTTCCTGCAGAAACTGATTGACAAGTGTTTAGGCATTATGTACGGGCCCAATAGATGATTTTCAATGACACCAGCCCACACGTTCACATTGAAGCGATGCTGATACCCGCGTGTTCGTATTGCATGAGGATTAATGTCTGCCCAGAAACATAAAACGTGATGGCTCCTGAACAATGTACTTGCGACCCCACATTGTATTAAAAGAAAATCTTCATTCTGGTCTCCTCTGTCATTGTTTATAGTTATACATACTTTTTCAGAATCACCCTGTATATGTGCATATTAGTAGAGTCTATAATTTAAGTATATATTTGAAAAAAAAGTTTTCTAAATTGAACCAACCGTTAAGGAGATATAAACGTTTTAAGTTCGTTTTGGTAATGATAGCTTGCTCGTTCTCGTCTGGTTTAATAATATTTTCACTGGTGCAATTATGATAAATGCAAAGAGGAGCATTAACAGCACTACCATTTTAAAACGAATCCACTTGTTTTCAAATTCAATCACAAATATAATCTAATTATATTTTTCATTCGCATTTTTAATGTTACGATGAATTTAAATGGAACAGTTTATTAGAGAAGTTCATTTACGACAGTTCATCTTTTATCTAACAGAGTCTGTCTTTATTAAATGAAATGTTTTTTAAACTGATGATCCGAAGAGCTATTCAATTAATTTATTCAAGCACAATAGGAAGTTTACTTCCAAAAATCAAATATTTTCTTTTGCGTGCCCTTAGTGGCTAAACATTTCTTTTCGAAGGGAGATTTGTGCTATCTTTGGCGGTTTGCTTCTGTTTTTCCAGTCGTTTTTATCACAGAGATTTTAGCCCGCACACCAGACAGGCGCACAACAGAGAATTCTTCATTTTCCTCTTTCTTTTGTTTTCGGACTGATTACTTTCCAAACAAATCATTTCTTGTCTTTTTACCTCATCCCTCCACCGTTCTTTCCCGTCCATCGATTAATCATCATCTAAGAAACAATGGCGACTTAATTACTATCAACCACGAGAAGCAATCGACAGCAAGCGACCAAGACGTGAGAGGAACCGGGTGACGTCAGAAGCAGCACCGAGAGAGCATTTCGGAAATCAATTCTTTCACGTGCCGATTGAGAAAGAAAACTCCCCTTCTTCCACCCATCCACATTTACCGTTTTTAGGTAGGTCTTGTGAAACTGGAATTTAAAAAGAAGATCTCGCCCCACAATGAAACTTAAAACAACACGATTTGAAGAATAAACCTGCAGAGCAGACAATGATGTGTGCAGAAGAGATTGATACCCTCTGCAAATTTCATGAAGTTTTTTGTTTCATTTTCATCTTTTTTATAGGATGGGGGAAAAAAGTAAATTTTCATTTCCTAATTTAATTTTTTTTCATACTTGTCTGTGAAGTTGGAAACCATCTCATTTTATAATGCAGACGTGGCTTAGGGGAAAATCATATAAGAACACCATACACAAATCTTATTCAAAGAAAATAATTTGATAAGGAAAAATGTGTTTTGAATTTTTAAAGTTCATTCGGGACCGGAGGCTTTTAAGAAGTCTCAACCGATGAGCTCAGTCGTTTTATGTTAACTGCTTTTGAACATCCTTCAGCTTTTCCAGGCAAAAACTTAAATGTTCTTAATATTAGATTATATACCAACTTGATTAAGAAATATAAAAAAAATGAAAATTATTTGCACATGATCTTAAAATAAATCCTTTGTGCGCTCATTTTTGTTTGAATTAGAAAAAAATTAACTCCTTAATGTCTACTGAATGTCGTCAGTGCAGCTAATATAATTTTTGCAAAATGTCATGAAGCCATCAGATTATGGAGCTTCTTTTATCTGTTTAGCACTGAAGTCAGAGAAGCATTTTTTGTGGAGCGGCAAGCTAGAATAAATATTGTATGCCGCTAGTGTGTGGCTTCAGAAATTTATAACGGAGAAACTCATGAATTTTTTTTCTCTTTCGGAATATTTCAGAAACGTTTGCGTCGGCATTTTCAAATAAAATTTTCAAGAAAAAGGGGAACCAATATTTTAATAAGGGACATTGTTTCTGAATTTTTTAAGGATTCACATTTATTCACGAAGACAGCCTTTTATTAAATAAGACATTTATTTTTCTTTATACTATTAGTTGAAATCAATACGAAGAATACCACACACAGGTTTTCCAGGAGGAAAGATGAATATTTCGTGTGAATATTGAATAAGTTAATGCAAGTCAAAAAGTTTATATAAATATACAGGGTGATTCAAATCGTGTGTAAAACAATTTAAGGAGGTATTATAGAGGTCAAGAGAAGATGTCATACAAAAAGTCCCATTAACATGGGTCCAATTTTTATTTCTTTTCAAGTTACAAAAAATGTTCAAAGTGGACTCCTTGAGCCTGAATGCAAGTAGTGACGTCAGCATATTCTGCGGACGTCAATCGATTCATGATGTTATGATATTTGCTACAACGAATGTACATAAATTACTTGAACATTAGTTGTAACGGAAAACAGACTGCATGAACTCTTAGAAGATACACCTCTTGCGATCCGTCAACAGATGTGGTTCCAACACGATGGGGCCCCTCCTCATTTTGGTAGAGTTGCTACTGAATGGCTTAACATGCACTTCCTTAACAAATGGATTGGGCGCAATGGGCCCATAGCATGGCCACCTCGCTCACCGGATCTTAATCCACTGGATTAGTATCTGTGGAGACATTTGAAACAAATGGTGTACAGTGTCCAGGTAGACAAACGGGCACAATTAGTGGCCAGAATAATAGCATCGGCTGACGAAATTAGACGTGATCATGAGGTAATGACAAACGTATACGAGTCACTTATTCGACGATGCAAAGTCTGCATTCAGGCTCAAGGAGGCCACTTTGAACATTTCTTGTAATTTGAAAAGAAATAAAAATTGGACCCATGTTAATAGGACTTTTTGTGTTTACCTTGACCTCTATAATACACCCTTAAATTGTTTTACACACGATTTGAATCACCCTTATAGTCATTTATTAATGGTTTCTGAGATGGAGTTGTTTGAAATTAAAATTATGAAGTTTCTAATAAGGTTAATTATTTTATTACATTAATATTCTAATAAATTTATCATAAGATATTTTCGAATATTCCGCCATGTCCTTCAATGCATTTTTCAATTCCTGTGAGAACGTGGCGAGTTGCGCGCCAGAAGGCAATTTCACGGTCTCATATTTGATCTACAGCATCTTGTATACGAGCAATAAACTCATCTCGTGTATTGACTATAGTTTTATAAATATCACACTTTAACCAACCCCTCAAGCAGAAATCCTCTATATTTCCTTATTCAGTGTGTCTCACCTAAAGCGAACCAATAGCCAACTTCTAAAATATAAATCTGACAGAGTACTTTCAATGGAACAATTATTGTACTTTTATGTGAGGGGTTTTTATATATATTCTATTTCCCCAAAAAAGACCGACGCCATTTTCGAATATGTAAGTCAACTTTGAAATGTGCAATGGAAACCCCTATTTTTAATGGTATTTTCAGATCGTGCACAACATTTGAGAAATGCCTTATTCTTGGTGTTTTTTCAACTGATTCAACCGTTTAGGAGATAGAAGCATTGAAAGTGTGGTGTGCTTGGATTTAAAGAAAAGGCAAAAAAAAAGAAAAGGTGTGTTCATCAATTTAAACGAAAACAAAGGTTGACAAGCCGTATGGTTGGTTTGATAGTTTGACTATTTCACTTCCGTGTTACTAGTATTCGTGGAAATTGTGACTGATGAATTGTCGAGGAGGACCAGTTGAATGGCCGCCTCGATCCCCTGATCTAATTCCTCTCGACTTTTTTCTTTGCTGGGGGTGTTAAAGATACAGCTTACAGAAGTCGACCAACAACACCTGAGGATATGTAGTGCAGGATCTGAGCTGCGTGCAATGCGTTAGATGAGGGAACGATAGGGCATCCAGAAAGGTCTCCGCAACATCGCTTACAGATGCGTTTGAACGTTTATTATAACAACATCTATTGTATAACCATTGTTTTGAATTACTGTAAAAATGTTATGTTCAAATAAAAACATTGGTATCTATTTTATAATCCATTGTGTTAGGAACAATTTCTGTGTTTTGCCTTTTCTTTAAATCCAAACACACTGCACTTTCACTGCCTCTATCTCCTAAACGGTTGCATCAATTGATAAAACAGCAAGAATAAAACAGTTCTCAAATGTTGTGTACAATTTGAAAATACCATTAAAAATAGGGATTTCCATTGCACATTTCAAAGTTGATTTCCATATTCGAAAATGGTGTCGGTTTTTTTTTTGGAAATGGAATACACGTAAACCTCTCACATAAACATACAATAATACTTCCATTGAAAGTATTTATCAAATTTGTATTTTAGAAGTTGGCTATTGATTCACTTTAGGTGAGACAGCCCGTATATTGAGGAACTCTAGGTCGGGTGATCTTGGTGGCCAACTAACGGTGAATAATGAAATCAACAAGAAGCGTCGAGGTAAAGCTTAAGATTTTCAATTCAGATATAAGGTAAATAAGAAATAAAATATTTCAGTATCAATTAATAAACGAAAAAAAATCCATTCGGTATTTAAAGTTTGATGTAGGTAATAGTAGATCGTAGAGAAATTCAGATCTATACAAGCAATATCTTTAAATTGCATTTTTTCATCTGAAATGTGCAATAATTTTTTCAACTATACGAGTGTGTATAGTTCTTAGAGATATTATTGCGCAATAATATACGTTATATGAGAAGATATGTAATATTTATATTATTGCTCAGACTTTTATTGCACCTGTGCTTGTCTTTATAAATATAATTACATTTAAAACGACCAGTTTCTCTTATTAGCAGAAAACTATGACATTTAACGTCGTTACGAGGCAAACTGAACTTTTGTTAAGACAAAACTTCCACATAAAAAAGACGCCTACTCCCTTCTTAAATTTATTATCGATCAGGTTCAAAAATAGAGCTCCGCGTCTCTTCAGAATCTACCATAAAATAGAAAATACATAACTTTTGATACTTACAAAAATATCCACTTTTACCTCACTAATTATAAATTTTTTTAATAAATATTTGTATATTAATCTATTAGCACAGCAAATGCTTAACGAATCATCAACCTGAGATGTTACCATCTTGAAATAAATCCCGACATCCTTGAAAATTAATTACGTTACGAAACCAAGTTCATTAAAAGTAGGCAACTTAAACTTTCGCTGGGTAAAAATCTAATGAATTTTAAAGGTCCTCTATGAATATTAATAAGACTATATTCAGCTAGTTGCACTTTTCTCATTTAATTTTTATCAAAAATCAATCAGACGAAAAAAAAAGTTTTGTCCTTTTTAATAATAAAAACATCTATAGCCTATTCGTATTTCGGAGACATGAAAGAAATTGAAACAACCCTGCTCCTACAAAATATTCTCAGGAAATATTAATTTACATGGAAACGAATTTTAAATCAAGCCGGTATTGATAAAACATATAAAACCCTTGAATATGTATTACTAAAATCAGCAAAACGTGAAGAAGTTTTCAAAAATTTAATTTTAAATGAAAATTTTAAGCAGAATATGCTGCTATTTTCAAATTGTTTACTTATACAGAAGCATTTTACTTCGTCGAATTTTTTTCATATCAGCTAAATTGGCATTATGAAACCCTCCCTCCAGCCGCGCAATATCTAACGACTGTGCGTGGTTCTTATCGTTGCTGAAGCTCGATCGGTTGCGGTTTCCCAAGTTTGCCAACTGCTTTACAAGGAGCCTTCGATGTCCCAGAATTTCTTCTGATAAGAAGAAAACTTCCGTAATGACCTCTCTCGACTATTCAGAAACGGAGACATACCCTAGAGAAAGCGTTTCTTTCTAATTTGTGATCTAAGGCTAACGTTTAGGCTAAAAAGAACAGTCGAGCGGATTCCATTTATTAATTAAATATTAAGTTATTAATGTTTAAAATGATAGTCTTAATGGCCAGCAAAATAACAAAAGTCCGCTCAAAATTTAGTAGTAAGATCATTCAGTAAATGACTATTTTGTGAATATTTAATAATATTTATTAACAAGAATGTTTTACCGCCAAAGCAGATAAAAGGAGCACAATTTCGTGTTACAGCAGTGAGACATCCCACTTGGATACCTAGAATTAACTTAAATTTTAAAACACTCTAGAGAGAACTATATGAAAATGAAAACTGAATTGTAAATTCCTAAATAAACGAATAAAATTGAATTTCTATAAAAAGTGAATTTAAACGAATAAAATTGAAGAACCAAAAGGTTAAATCGAGAGTGTAGTAATTCTTTTTATATTCGAACAAATAAAACTTCTATAATTTGTAGGCTTTCCATGTATATCACAGATTTCCACCAAATTGAAATATGTTATTCATCTGAAGCTACTATAGGTGCTTGCGATATTTTGTTTCTTTCAAAATAAACCGCGAAAACGAAAAAATTTGAGCACACATAGCCATACAAGGACTCCATTATTAAAGGGGTGTGTATGTGTATTAATGCACTTACTTATCTTGTACAGACGGTAGATTATCGCAGAACGATAATGTGCGGTACTTACTCCTTCGAGGGAGTTTTGCGCCATCCCAGTAACTAACGAATGCTACGAGATAACAGTAGCAGCCGGAACCGACGGCTTAACGTGCCCTCCACAGCACGGGGGGTTCATGATGGAAGAGCTACTGGCGGACGAACAAACAAGTGGCTATCACCAGCTGCTGGACATCCAGCACTGGTCACTCAGCAAATGGGTCAGACTAAAGTCCCCCAACAGCTGTGCCCCAAATAGCCGTCCCACCCAGTAGTGGTCCTCAAGCCACTGGCTATCACCCAGCCAGCAGCCGGCCGCGCCTGAAGTTGCTTAACTCCATCGATCAGCGAGCCAACCGACGAGACAACCAGACCCCCGCCACCCCCATTTAATGCACTTAACAGAACTTCTTTCTTCAACTACTCACCAATAAGCACGAATCCACTTCACATGAAATCAATGGATTTAGACAGCAGACGACAATTGAATGGGTTCTCAAGTTTCTAAACAAACTTAGTTTTTAAAAATAGATTATTACAATTAGCTAACTATCTTCCATTAAAAAATGTGTAGAGTAATTAAGAACCATTTCCTTAATTTATTATTTCATTTTATTAAGTAATTCGATAATCTTCGTAAATTTTTCGTCACGGGCTGACTTCACGTGCAACGACGAGTATACGTTGCCTTGGTGAGGGAGTATGTAGTAGTGGGTAGGTATGGAGTAATACGTCGCGGTGCTTTATAATTTTATATAAAAATAGTATTCATGGATGCTTACCTTATCCTATAAATTACTTCGAGACGAATAATTGTACAACAAAATTAAGGTTTTATGCTTAATAGCAGTGCCCTAACTGCAATTGTTTAGCGACCGCCGCTAAGGATTTTCCTTCCCCTCTAACCGCCATGTTTGTTGAACTTTTCACAACGCTATCGCTTCCACGGTGTGCTTGCGTGCAAAAAAGTGCCTTCTTGGTCAATTGTTGAAGAGAGCGATTAGCTACTAGCAATTAGCTGTTGACAACATTATGTCTAACAGAAATTCCGTATAGATAATGTTAGACCCATGATGCAATTTATTCTTACATCATGGTTAGACATAACAGAAATTTGCTGTTGCTACCTATTAGCTATGGATAACAATAGGTCTAACAACTCTTAAGGAGTTGGTGGATACGAGGTGCAACCCAAAATTTCCCGAAATGTACCTCTATAAAATACGGAACTTACCCGAACTTTTAATTTCCACCGTCACCTTCCAAATAGTCTCTTTGGGCATCTATACATCGCTTCCAGCGATGTTCCCACTTCTGGAAGCACTCCTGGAAGTTCCCAGGTTGAAGCATGTGCAGGGTGTCCAAAAAGTCTGGTAACATGGCAGATATCTCAAAGCTGCCAAGCAGGCGAGATCTGATGAGTGTGGTTTATAGGTAATAGGAGGAGGGGATTCATTACCGCACTCAAATTTGACTTTGACCCCCAAATTTAAGATCATACATTTGCTAACTCGAAAACTATTAAAGATAGAGAAAATTTTCCGATTGCTACCCTGTAGAGCAACACCACATTAGTCTAAAACAATTTTTAATCACACCCTTCCCCTTGAAAGATTTTGAGAAAATGGACGAGAAAGAATCACTCCAGGTCAGGTTGGGCTGGGCAGGTTGGCTGGCGTTTCTAACGCATTTGAGTTGCAGATCAATGGTGTCAAATCGCCGCCCTTTTAACCGCAATTTCAATTTTCGGAAGCAGTAGAAATCGCAGGGTGCCAGGAGACAGCAGTCATGTTGTTTTTGTTGAGGAAGTCCCTCATAGCGAGCGATGCAATGTCGTGATGGAGCAGTCAGTCTTTCTTCTGCCACATCTCTGGCCTTTTGCGCCTCACGTTTTCCCTCAATAGTCTCAAAACGTCCCGTATGACAGTCCAAGACGATCACAAACATCGTGGATGGTCTGAATTCGGTCCTTTCGGATCATGTCACGCACTTTCGTGATCATTTCCAGAGGTTGTCGGTTGATGGTCGACCAGAATGCTTGTCGTCTTCCACAGACTCCCGACCATCTTTGAAACGTTTAAACCACTCAAATATTTGGGTTTGGCCTAAAGCTTGTTCACCAAAAGCCTCCTTCAATAGTCTGAGTTTCAGCCGCAGTTTTCTTCAGCTTTACTATCAAGAATCGCAACACGACCAACACAAAAAAGTGACAAAACAGCTGAAACTCCAAAATCACGTGGACATAGGATAACACCGCTTGGCACAATTACAGCTGAGACGTGCCTCTAACACCGTCTATCGGCAAAACTTCGTACCCCTTATGGTTCGTCAGAATAAAACAATTTCGGGAAACTTTGGGTAGCACCTCGTATATTACATGTCATATTTTAGCATTGAACGTTCCAAAGGTATCATATGTTTCTGGGGGTTAAAATGTCTCCAAAGTTTTTTAAAAACTCCGCCTAATTTTATCAGGTCGACTCAGTTAGATAGAAAGAGAGTTTGGAGTAACGAGGAAATTTTAACAAAAAAAAAAAAGAAAAAGAAAAAACAATGTAAACAGGTGAGAACATGAAGTGATTAAAAATGATTTTAATTAACTTCATTTAATTCAGGGATTTGGTTAGGTTGCTATTGGAACAAACTTAAATTACTCCTTTACTTTACAGACTGATTACTTTAGGAAAACTCTAAAATTCGCACACGAACGCAGATATAAAAATTCTGTTTGCCCAGATATGATTGAAATGAAGTTGGGTTTTCTTTACAGGAAAAAAAAAACAATTAATGCTAGAATTGTTCGGTTTTTGACCAGCAGATGACGTTGTCAGATTACAGACATTACTGTAACGAAACTCTAGGCTATCATTAATCTAGAAGATTCTCTTACAAGGGACGTACACGTAGTTGTACGAGCACTTTTTTTTCGCGCAAGCATACCTTGGAAGCGGCAGCGTTGCTTTCGGCTGAAGTGGATTCCTGCGTATTATTGAGTAGAGGAAGAAAGAAGTTGAGTACGCAATATTACACTTACACACTGCTTTAACAATGGAGTCTTTGTATGGCTATAGGGGGAAATTTTTCGTTTTCTCGATTTATTTTGAAAGAAACAAAATTTAGCATCAATAGTAGTTTTAGATGAGTAACATATTTCTGTTTGGTGTGAATCTGTGAGATACGTTTTCGTGTACCTCCCTTGTTAGTTAAACTTTATTATCAGAATAGGAAATGAGAGTGCGGCATTGCGGGCATATCGACGCATGCATGGTAAATGACCTAAGACGTGTGCTGCAGTCACAAAAATAATACGACGATTTGAAGTGGCCGGTCCATCCTCACCATCCACTGCTCCAGCCCAGATAGTCGAACAGATAATCAAGCCTTGTCGGAAATTTCTGCACACGGGGAATGCAGTGCGCGAGAAGTGTCCCAGTGGATCGCCATTTCGTACAGCAGTGTATGGCGATCACTGCGACTTATCCTTAAGCGATTTCCGTACAAGTTACACCATAATCCTGAACTGACACCTGAAGACTTCATCACTCGCCAAGATTTTGCTGGTGTATTCAATAAGATGGAACAGCAGCACGACTGGCTTTTCACTCTGCTTTGGATCGGTGAAGCGCATTTTACACTTTCTCGCAATGTTAACACACACAATTGCCGCGTGTGGAGTGGAAAACCCCCATGTTGAACAACACCGATATCAGCCATAAAGTAACAGTCTGGTATGGCTTCACCGCTGATTTCATAATCGGTCCATTTCTCTTGGAAGAAGTCACAGGGGCTGTTCTAAAAACAGTTACTGTCACTGGCGTGCATTATGCAGCATTGTTACGGACCAGTTTCATTCTGGAATTGTAAGCGCGATGGCACTTCATACAGTCACCTTTATGCAAGATGGAACACCACCGCATATTGCTGCGCCTGTGCAACGACTGCTCCGCTCAACATTTGTGGAGAATGGTCAACCAGACTGCCCGGTCTGACTCCTTGTAACTTTTGGCTATGGGGTTACCTGAAGTGAAAAGTGTATTGCGGCTAACCCACATCATTGGCAACATTGAAAGATTTCATCCGGCAACATGTGTCTGCCATACAGAGAAAAATATTGCGTAACGCAATGAACATTCTGGTGTCTCGTCTGACGGCTTTGTTGCTGAATGACGGACGGTACATTGAACATTTGTAAGCCGATAGTTAATCCAGGATCTTACCGTCTGAAAATTTGCATAAACAGATGTCTTTTTAATCCTGACACTTTCATAAATTAATTCTAGCATTTTTTTTTTTTCCTGAGAGCAGAGTGCGAATTGCAATAACAGATTACTAAGTAGTCAATAACCCTACTCAGATTGTTGGAATTACAGAGTACACAGACACAAACGATCATGTACATCCACCGCCACCCAGAAAGAGAAAAAGCAATCCCCATGGAAGAAACTAAGGCCGCCTATCGAACAACTGATGAAGAGAAGTACGTGTACATTTGAACACGAAAGACAAGACTTCAGCGCCGTTTTCGAAATCGTATGATTTTTGACCAAGTAGGCAACAGCAGGGTTGATGTAGTTGCATTAGCGCTTAAGGGTTGGAGCATGTGCATTACTTGGGAGAAAACAGAAGAACTACGGCCAAAGCCAGGGCGAAGAAACGTCAGATCAAAGTATTGTTTCATTTTCATTCTATTTTCTCTCATTTGAAACCAGATACACAGTAGTCTACACATTTTTACTCTGGCTCTAAGTAAAACTCACTCATCTATACACTGCATTTCAACACGAGCGAAGCCAGGTAGAATTGCTAAAGGGCCATTGTTGTGTTCCCACTGGGAGCATTTTAAAATAATTCTTTTCGGTTTTTCATTTATTAGCGGAAGAATGCAGAAATTATTGTTTTCACAATATCCGTGTGTCTCTCTGTCAGTTTGTCCATCCCCTTTATATTTTTTATATTTTTTACATTTTTTGACGTAGAAGGTTGAAATTCGTAATGTAGCTAACCATAGGCATGTCCTACTTAACTATTTAGTTTGGTTTTGATTGGTGCAATGGGGTCGGAGTTACGGGGGTGGAATTAGAGGGGACAAATGATCTACGTGGTATTTAAATATGTAAAGGAGTGAAATTCGGTATGCAGATTCCTCTAAGCAAGATATACATTGCTATGAAGTTTGAGCCAAATTGTTCCAGTAGGTCGGAGTTGTGGGGGTGGTAGTCAGTTGTTTTTTTTAGAACTATGGCAACATACCGTATGTCATGTGATATATTATTCGAACGGAAACTATACGAAACGAAAGAAGATAGAGCTCTTTTTCATTGTCTAAATATTACGATCGAGAAAATTAAAAAAAATTGGATTAAAAAAAATCGGATTAAAAAGGGGTAAAAATAGATGGCCTCAGGGTTTCCGCTACTTTTCTATACCCTCCTTGGGGGGGGGGGGGTTTAAATTTCTTGTTGCTTTACAGAACACTAAGAATAGAGAGAGAGTGTATAAAAGCGTTTAAAGTTATTGCATGATTTACGGTATCATACTCTTTCTTGTTATTATAGCCTTTATAAAATATGGGTGACAGATATGTTTATGGTGTTCGCGATTTTACATGAATTTCGGTTTACAGGAGAGGGTTTTGGTTGAGAAGGGATTTTACATAAGGTCTTTTTGCATTTATAAAAACAAATTTTGGTTGATTTTAGTGATTTTGTAAATTTATAGCACTGTTGTGGTGAAATTTGGTTATGTAAAACAAACATATCCTTAAATTTTGTTTGTTTTGCCCGTCATCATAAATTTCGTAGAAGAGTTTGCAGAAGAAACGGTGACAAGGTACACCTGTCAGAACATGCTTGAAAATAAGCTCGTGCCATAGCTGCAAACGATAGTATGGGCTTCATCTTTCAACAAGATAGTGTTCCACCAGATTTTTACGCCACCTGTTACTTCTAGAACACCATCCCGCCAAACCCACCACGAATTTATGAAACCTCTGCAATCGTTAGTAAAAAAGTTACATTATAATTTAACTTAGTGAACAGGATGTTAGTTCGTTCAGTTCTATTATAATCATTTTGATTTTTTCTAGGCTTCTCTTTCGAAATGTAAATATGACCGACTTCGGTTCATTATCTTTAAAGAGCTTTTCTATAGATGGAAGATTTGGTCTCTTTCTTATCTTCCAGTTTTCGAGATATCTCCCACGTAAAAAGTCTCCCCCCCCCCCCCCGACTATCTCATCTCGTTGAGGAATGATGACTTTCATATTTCTGTCAGTCACTTCCTCGTTGAGTCCTTTCTTGAAAACTCAAGAGATGAAGAGATCAAAAGTTAAAGTTGCGAGGACCCCAATTACTTATACAAGATGGAAAAGAGTCTATTACAGACTTTATTATTTTCAAGCTATTCCTCTGCCTACCATTCACCAAATCCTAAAAAAAAACGTTTTTAAAGAAAGCACTGTCCAACGAAGAGTGGTGTAATAATAAAATGATTATTATCCTATGAATTTGAACCAACAGAAATTAAATGATTATAAACTCTAACAAGACGCATTAGTCCATGGATGATATTGTAGGTGGAAATAATCTTTCATAAAATGTTAAAATATTATTCAAGCTCTCCAAACCAGCGCCAACCCTTCCTTGAGTAGATTTTAAGAAGTCACTTCATGTGATGATTCTCTCACTGTTTATCTCTGCAGATGGAGCTTAATTTGGTTCACTTTCAATTTGTTTGACAAGCTAACTTAATGGCATATTTTTGGAAATTTTAACTTTCGGTTTTTAACATTTCACTGCTTAATTAAGTTTCATGGTTAACAATAGATTTAATTCAATTTCGTGAATATGATGCCGTTATCAACTTCCCGCAACATAACGAGAATTAAGGTTATATGAATACCTGCGAATGAAATTTTGGATGGATATATCCGCTTTAGGCAGCAAAATGATTGAGGAATCTAAGTTGTTTTTTTTTTCATTCCTAAACTCGTCTACGATTTCGAATTTTGGAGAAGGCGTTGACGTTTTCAGCATTTTTGGCATTATTTATAAAAATTTCATTGAATAAAAACTATGACCTTTTTCTAACCTAACATTTCCCAACCTTCTTGAACCTAGTTTTACTGTTTCGTTATCATTCTTTATACGTGAAATATTTTTATCATAATGTGTATTAATAATAAAATATTCGTTATTTCAAAGAATTTTCATTTAAGCCAAAATCCAACTGCATTTGAATAAAAAAAGAAGCAACAACTGATTTCATATTAATATTCAAGAAATTAATCCCTCCGAGAAGGATTTAGTAAAGTAGCGGAAGCCTTGGGTTCATCTATTTTTTACACCTTTTATCCTCAGTGTTTAACCCCAATTTTATTTTATCAAAAAATTCATTTTTCTCGAATGTAGTATTTAGAAAATGTAAAGTGCTCTATGTTCTTTCGCTTCTCATCACTCCCGATCGAATGACATATCAAATGCCATATGTTGCCATTCGAAAACGTTAATAGCTCTAAAGACCACGTGATCGCTACTCTCACAGCTCCAACCCCACTAGAACAATTTGTCGATATTGCTTAGAGCAATCTGCATACCGAATTTCACTCGTTTACATACCTAAATAACATGCAGAACAGATGGACCCTTCTAATGCCCATCCCCGTAATTCCGACCCCAGTAGGTCAATCAAAATCAAATTAAACAGTGAAGTAGGACATACCCATGGGGAACTGCATTCCACGTTTTAACCTTCTACATAAAAATAAAGAGTGATCTAATTTCGAATGTACAGTCCGAAGCATTGAATCATGATAATGTTTTCTAGGTGCAACAAATAAATCAATACTTTATACAGTATATAAACCTTTTACTTACTTATCAATGGACGAGTCTACAGAATCATGTACATCGGTAATACTGAGTAATGGCTTATGGTAACCGAAGTTTGAGATATAAGCACAGGTATCGAGTCTCAATATGTGAAGTAAGCACAGCAGCTATGCTTAAGGTGCGCCTCTTTACTCGTGTCTGGGCTCACAGTCGAATGTGGGGCCACAATCACGGTACGTGCAAGCTATTAAAATTATTGCATCACCGTAGAGTCGACATCCTAGCTGGGGTAGAACTAGACCACCTAAATCAAACTTTTGTGATGTACAGGTGAAACTTAGATATTTAATGAGTCTTTTCATTTAATTAAAGTTGTGTTAGGATCAATCAGAGGTAAATAAATCGAATTTACTTTTGTACCATTCTTTTTGACTCTCCTTGTAAATTAATAGGCATTTCCAAATAACGCTGTCTTTGATATAGTAATACGTTTGAAAGAAAGCATCTTTTCAATATTGCACTTCCAAGTTACGCCACTTGCACTTTGCAGTTAAGTCCTAATCGGATGAAATCAGATGACATCAATGTCAAACGTGCAAGAGGAAAGACTTCACAAGGAAAGACTTTATCTGACCGACATTTGCGAGAAGTGAAATAATAAAAATAAAAAAAAATAAATAAAAAAACACTGTTGAAATTCCTTTAAATCATTTCAATTGAAAATATTATTTTAAGAGATTGTTTTCCGTCATGAAAGCAACGAATTGACATTATAAGAAACAGGATTGGTATGGAGAAAGCATTTTGCAGCTAAATTGAATTTTATATATCTTCATATATATTCGCTGAATTTCGAACCATTTCTCCTTATGAGAAGCAGTTCTCTTTGAATATTTCTGAGTTAGTCACAGATGAAACGGAAACCATACACGAAGAGGCAGTTGTGCTTGAAACCTTATCTTCTCTTTGATGCTGCATCAGATTCGTATTTAATTAAATTTTCCCGTTTTTTTCTTAATAAGGAATGGCATGAATGGTACGAATACGAATTCCATCCTGGGAGTATTTGATTAAAAGCTGGTTACTCTCGTATTTGATTACTCGTAATTTTCTATTATTTGGTTTGCTAAATAAACAAAGACAAAACTAAAATATTAATGATTACAACAAAAAAATAAAATAATACGACGGTCACTTACAAAGTCATGACAACTATTTTTTGCGGCAAACATGTTGTTATACAAACATTTCATAATATAAATATGAAAATACGCAATATACTTTACCAATAATATCTGTTACATAAATTGCTCAAGAAATATTGTAGAGAAGGGAAAAAGAGTAAAAATAAAAAAAAAATCATCTACCATAATAATTTTGAGCACAATAGTCTGCACGCTCAATAATTTATTAAGAAAACATTAAGAATCTTCGAAGGAATCTCCAAGACAATCAACCGTTTGCTGCCAATGATGAGGAAGGCGACGAATACATCAGCTGCTCCATTGCCCAATCTGATAATCTCACGTCGCACTGCGTTGGCGATGTCTTTTCGTGCGGGGATTCTCCTATGCAATGGAGCTTTCAATTTTGGTATCAAATGGAAATCGCATGGTGAGAGATCGGGATGATCTAGAACTTGCCATCCCTAGTGCCATAAGCGGGTCTTAACAATGTTCTTTTTACGTACGCGTATCCCTTCCTTTTCCGTCCTTGAATATCTACACCATCTAACGGCTCAATATCATTGCTGCATATCGAAAAATGTGGATCAACGCTCAAAAAAATAGTTGCCTTGACTTTGTAAGTGACTATCGTATGAAATTATTAGACTGCTACGACGGAAATACACAGTCGTCTGATACAGCTTTATAAGTCATCAATTTAAAAATATTATTAATATGATTGCAAGAGATAACTTTAATCGCAACTGTATGATTGATGGAGATAACAAAAATTTTTATTATTATCAAAATATTCTATTCAAAGATTTCATTAAATTCTAAATCATTTAATTTATTGCCAAATCTTTTTTAGCACATTTTTTTAGACGAAAAAGACAGGCGACGGCACTGAAAAGTTACCTGACCATCGTGGTAGTCTGAGCAACAATTTTCATTTAAACTCGTTACTACAAGAGATATTATAAAACTTAATGAAAGGGTTTGAAAAAATCCTTTTTTTCCTCTTAATATTATTAAAAGTCAGTGTTCGCGCAACTCAGATTAAAAGGGGTTCGCGAGTCGAACCTATGTGGGAACCCTCACAGCAAACGAGCTCAACGTTTATGGTAAAAAACAACAGGAAGCTATACCAACACCTCCTAGAGAGAAGGCCTGCGGACAAAAGGTGTATACATTGTTACATCATCATCAAGCGGCTATTGTTAATCGTATTTCTACCAATAATAAGCCCTAAATTTGGCCGCTTGATGATGATGTAACAATGATTTTTCGATTGAAAAATGGAAGGAAAAATTCTGCGACCTGGATTCGAACCAGGAACCTCGACTATCATGGCCGACGCCTCTGCCAATTGGGCTATGGCAGACACCTGGACAGCCAATGGAAATCCAATGGGTTGAAAGCCCAATAGGAGACGGGAAACTGGCCCGCAGATCGAGAATTTCTCCGCTCCAAACCATCAGAAAGTGACAACTTGGTTGTCTTTAAGACACCTTGAGACAGCTTGGCTGTCCAGGTGTCTGCGATAGCCAAATTGGTAGAGGCGTCGGCCATAATAGTCGAGGTTCCTGGTTCGAATCCAGGTCGCAGAATTTTTCCTTCCATTTTTCAATCGAAAAATCATTGGACACGCCCAGTTTTTCTTTCGTTGAACAGAGTATATATATCCACATTAAGCAATCCTTACAAAAGCGAAAGAAAGACAAAGAGGTAAAGAGAAGGCAAAGGACTAAGGAATAAATCGGGCGAGAGCAGCAGTATGAAGGCAAAATCGTCGAATGAAGAAACGTAAGCGGAATTGAATTGTAACTAGACCAGATGCTACTCCCAGGTAGGAGAAGAAGAGCATTGCGGATTCGGATATATGATTTTCATAAGCGAGACCAAAAATTCAAAGACATTTGACCCGTTTTGGATCTTTTCTGCAGACCATCTAAATTTGCTATTTGCTACATAATAAACGTATCGATCTAGGCAAATGTTTACTGACAGATAAATTATATGCAAGCCGCCGCGGATGAAGAAGAAAAAAAAAACGAGAACACGAGAGGAGGTTTACGATGAAATGAAGGATGACGCACCCGCTAGCAATAATATCTTTTGAATGTAAAGGAAATAACAACAGGCCAGGATGACTCCTATAATTAAAATGATGTTACCAGAAAAAATGGAAGAAAAAATTCCACGACCTGGATTCAAACCAGGAACCAAGGGTATCACGATCGTTGCTTCTACCAATTGGGCCATCGTGAACACGGTAAAGCAAGGTTGTCACCAGGTGTTCTTAAAGACTACCACGTAGTCCAGATGGAATCCCAATGATAGGACGTGCATTCAGCTCGCAGATCGGGAATTCCTTCTATCCAAACCATCAGAAAAGTTGATGAGCACAATTGGCAGAGGAATCGAGCGTGATATCGTGGTTCTTGATTCGAATCTAGGTCGTGGAATTTTTCCTTAACTTTTTTCTGATTGGAGTATCATCTCCGCTTTCCATTTCTAATTTCTTACTTCTATAATTAACTAGAAAATTAAGCAAATATTAGTCCCACTCTATCGAATCAGATGCGAGCATCAATTACGACTGATCCCAAAATAAATGATTAATTTTTTTTTTATTTACATCGTTTGACAGATAATTTGAATACCATATATTATTTACGATCCGATCATAATTGAGTTTAAATGAAGATATCTAGAAAAAATATTATTTTAGACATACCATAGGATCATCTCTAAATTTGCGATGGGGCTTAAATAGTCCATAACAAAGTTAATTTGGTGAATTATAAAATTTATAATAAACATCGTATCTCACGTGATGTTCAATAATTCGATATCTTGTGGGAGATGGTACTCTCTAGATAATAACTTTTCAATAAGCCCGTTTATTTTGTGCATGTTTTGTTGATAAAATCGAACTGCAAACTTATGATAATGATTAATTAAGTGAAATTTAATGAAAAAAATTATTAACTTCTGTTAACTTACAGTAGTGGTTATTAGCCAAGTTTTTGTTATCGCGGAATAGCTTTAATTGTAAAAAAAAAAAAAAAAATTGCGGAAACCTAAACCACCAACATCAATAACGCGACTTACAATCAGTCATTAAAAACAATAAAAATATATACTTTATATTAATAATTATAGATTGCATATAGAGGGTGATTCAGACTCTACTTGTGTACTTAAAAATTTTGGATTTTTGAAATTCTGACTTCAGATTCTTAAAGAACCATCAGAAAATAGAATAGGAATGTCTGTAAGATCCACTCTCTAGCTTTTTGTCTTCAACGATAAAATTGGGTTCAAATCTTTAAAAGTTCCAGCTGGATATGATCTGGAAGCGCTGACATTAAATGAGGCAGTAGTTTCATGTGCTTTGGCTTATCGGTTAAAGTGGACAATTCCAGTTAGATGCCGGCAGTCACGATCGGAGAGCAGTCGCGTCCGGCCACTGTGTTGTCCATCCAATAGATACTCCCTGAACACACAGAACACATGGATCGCGGAATGTTGGATTCTGAACAATTTCGGAAATGGCATACTCCATGCCTCAGGTACTCGTTATCATGTCACGTTCGAAATCCGATAGTTCTCGTCACCCTGCCATGATCACAACGACAAGGATTACAAGTAGATAAAGTGTACATGGGCGCAACCATTATATGCTGTTTTGATTAATCCCTGTCTTTGTGTGTAAGTGATAGTAGTGTTGAATATCTCATGACTTTTGGCCTTTGAGCATATAGCTTGGCACATTTTCGTCTGTGGCGAACAGCTCGACGCTATCATCGAAAGCAATAGAACAGCTCTTCAAAGAAAATGCAACGCGGAGGCGCTATTCTTAATACACATCCTAAGGAAGTTCATTATTTTTTAATGGGAAAAAAATTGTCATTTGACAGATTCAAAATCGATTTATACCTGATTTTTCAGTTGCCGCTGCGTCTGCTTAAAACCGATGACTTCAGCAAACAATAAACGTTCACATTCAAGTAATCATATTTTATAGAGCTAAAGGATCGTGCTAATTTAGAAAAATCAAGTATATTTAAATTAATACCATGCCCGAGTGATGCTTGAAAAAATTTGCCCATTATGAATAGAAACCGGCAAAATGGTAAAAGTAAAAATAGCAGAAAATGACTCTGGCAAGAATAACAATTGCAACATTACTGGAATTTCTGGACATGCAAAGGTTAACTTAAAAAAAACAACATATTTTCATACAGAAATAGAATAAAAATATGTAGAAAATTGGAATTTATCTCTCCTTTTTAATGCTATACACGTACGCTGAGCAATGTTTTATTCAAAATAAGGTTATGCATTAATTTGTACATTATTATAAGCTCCATATGTAGCACAATCTATCAACTGGAAAGGTACCCAAATTTAGTAGAAAACTAATCATAGTATGGAGCATAAGATTCTATTCTGCAAGAGGTCTCTGCAGTTGTACATCGCCAGCAGGGCTGGGGCTGCTGTAACTTAAAACTGACGATAATTACCGTAAAAGGCAGTTAAAACTTCTAATCTTCGGTACAGCAACGGCATCACTTCACTGACGAAAGTCTTCAGTCGCGCTTTTCCAGTACAAGGCCGCCTCGCTCGGCGTATCTAACTTCAACAGGCATATGACATTATTTTAAGCCCAAGTCTATCTCGGCGAAGTCTCGAACTTGACAACCTTGAAGGAAAACGTATCAGAGGCGCTTCCAACATGTTACCTTTGGGCATCGACAATTACATGCAGTGGATACAATTTATGGTCTATCAGAACAAAACCGTAGAGGGGAGGGGGGGGGGAGACTGTTATTGATTGTACTGAAGAGACGCGATATTTCCGTTCAATTTTATTTTATTATTCATTTGCCTGTCATTTGTAGAGTTCTCGTACCGTACGGTGAAATGGAAGAGTTCACTTTATCGCGCTCAATACGTAGGGATAGGTAGGGAAATTTTTTTTTAAATGCTCTAATTTTCTTAAATCCTGGCACATCAAAATAGGCTGCAATAAGCGATTGCGAGCAGGCTTACAGTGTGAGAATTTGCAACTACAGAAATTTTTCGCGAACACCTTCATCCCATGTCTTGATTAGTTCCCCTACCAATCTACCAACCGGGAATGACACCACCAAATATATTTTGACTTGCATTTATTTTTCTTATTTTAACTATTCAGTTTTTCAGTTAAGAAGAATGTCATAGGTTGAAACATGCATGTTCACTTTCTAGACAAAAAAATGAAGTTGGCTTAAAAAGTAGAAGCCAGGCCTTTTAAGTTAAAGGCGTGAGAACAACTGCTTGAAAATATCAGTCACAGCTAACCAACTCAAAAGGCTAAAAACGCACTAGGTATAGTTCTCTTAATTGTGGGTACTGCTTTCCTGATATTTATTGCAGATTTAAAAAAAATAATTAAAAAATAAAATGAAATAGCGTTCAATAAGAACCCCTCCTCCTGCACTGCACACATCTACTATGTAATCTAATCGAATTCTTCCCATTTGTTACGAGAGCATGACTGGTTCCACATTATTAATGGCAGCTGTGATTCGGAGTTTCAGCAAGAAAATGTACATTTTGATTGATTTATAATATCTCAAGCAAGGACATGCAAAAAAAAAAGGAAAAAAATCTTTGCGGTATGGATAATTTTACACTTTTTAGATAATTTGATAATCTATATCTTACTTCATTGACCTTTATGGTACAATACAAGCGCACAGGTCTCCCACTATGAGCTAAAAATATTTCTTCTTCATATTCTTAAGTTCAATTTTGCAATGTCAATTTTTAAATTATTTTTATAAAAATAGAAACTCCTATCTCCTTAATGGTTCAGTAATCTCCCATCGATTTATACTCAAAAACGATACAGTGAACGAAGCCCCCTCCTTTCCCTTGTACCCTGAAGAAGGCGGGATTAAATGCCGAAACTGGGGGTCTAGGCTGAACTCATCGACAAGCTGTCGATCTCGACAAAAACTAACCGCCGATAAGTGGCATATTACACATTTATACACAAGTTTACACACGTATGGCTAGATGATATACATTGATATACACAAGTTTACAAACATTTACACACAATTTTACGCATTTATCCATGTACATACATAAACACATACCTGTAGACACACTATATTATTTTTTTCACAGTTCAAGTTTCGTAGCACAAGAGAGTGCTTCATGTATGTAAATATTTTTAAACAAGTTTTTGTTAATATTCTTAGAAAATGTGTATTCTTGAGCTATGTGTATTTAGCCTGCAGGCCCGAAACGAAGGAAAAAAGATTTTAATAAGAAATCTGTTGCTAAATTCTGAAATAACGATCGCCAAGTGCATAGTCGACTGCTCTTGGATCGTAGACAAGAATAAGGCAGTTGTCGATGGTCAAAGTCTACACTAGAAAATCGACGGTGTAGAGTCTGTACACTGTAGAATCTGTAGACAAGTAGACAAGTCTACACTGTAGACTCTGTAGACAAGTCGTGTTCATGCTAGCTCGAATCGACAAATGCGTCATTAGCCACGTGACCATCGACACTTGTCGACAGTCGACTGCTTGTCGATGAGCTCAGCCTAGACCCCCTAGTCGGATGATTTTTGACAAAAAAATGTTGTATTGTAAGGCCTCTCTTTATTTCAACGTTTTATTAATAAGTTCTGAGGTATTTTCTTCCACTCATCGAAAAAAGCCTTTTTAAGCCCATTTAATCTTGGCACTTTGCGTCTGGAGATTGGGGCATCCATTTGTCGGGGTGAATGTACTTCACTTTTCCTTTTCCCAAGAAGTCAAGAGTTTTGTGGACTGCATGAGGAGGGGAAAAAATCTTGATGGAGAATGTGATTGCCTTTCGGATATAACTTTCGAGCATCGGTATCCAAAAGTGGTTTGATCACCTCGTTGATATAAAAATCTGTGTTTATCTTAACTCTAGGCTTGATAATTCGCGAACGCGTTTTGCCATTATACGAAAACCCTCCCCACCATGATGTCTTTGCAATGTAACGGTTTTTTGTTGACAGTCGTTCGAGGCTTTGGTTTCCCACGTGAACTGTAAAAAAACACTAACTTCTCTGCCCACTGCAGCCCGCTAAATAGAACCATTCCTCGTCGGTGGTAATTTTTTAGATTTTTCAGAAGAAACTCTACAATAGCAATGATCTCTGGCGCCTCTTCTCAATATTGGCTGCTGAGATACCATGAACTTGATTTTTTTTCTCATTATCAAATTCTTGACCTAGGAAGGTTCAGCAGTCTGGCCATACTTCTTTGGCTCGGTGGGTTTACTGATTTTCGTATGTTCCCGAGGCATTTTAACTTCTAAGCACTCACCCCAATATGACGTCCAGCTTTGCATCTTTTCTTCACCGCCGGTACTGTGGTTACAGTGTTTTCCTGGCTTCTTTTCTGAGCTTGGATATTGTTCCTGCGCTTATCGTCTGATTTAACGTTTTAGTTGACGAATTATTTGTGGAGTTGACCCTTTAATTTGTAAAAGCTGCTGAGCTTTGCCTTTTATTACGTCTAAAATTGTTAGAAAGACAGGTTTCCTTTTCAACAATCTAACTTTCAGAACACTTCACAGGAAGCGTGTGTATAGAAATTTGCATATTAGCCACCTTGAAAGAGTACGGCGCTCCTACCAAAACTTTTCAAAATCATTCATCTTCATTCCTGTCCATAATACACACAGAAGAAAATATTTTCATGAAATTTCAACCATGAAAAAAAAATTCCGTGTGGGCGGGAGTTGACCCTCGGAGAGTAGGGGGCGCAATAAATACCTTAATAACTCCAAAAGAACTCATCGGAGCCAAACAATTTACATATAGAGTGAAAACTCTCTGTAACGAAACTCCTTATAACGTAAAACTCTCTATAACGTAAATATTACTTGTTCTTGGTTTGTTTGCTTTAAAACTTGTTTTGATTCGCTCTCTTTAACAAAACGGCCCCTCTCTATAATGAAGCAAAAAAATGCCCTTCAACGGCGTTCGATGCCACGTTTATACATGGATTTATTGAAAAACTTTTATTAAATATTGGTTTAGTTGTTAGACAATTAACCCATATCAGTCGTATTATCAGCTGTATTATCAGTCATATTATTAGTTGTAAGTTGACATTCCATCAGTGAACATGGCTAGTGAAAGAAAAGCTTTATGTGTAGAAAAAACGTGGCTTTAATCCGTGTTAACAAAGGTGAAAAGAAAAGTGTAAAGAGAAAAGGTGAAAAGAAACTGACGTTGACGATCGTTAGATTCACTCTATCTATCATGGCTACTATCTGGAAGAGCAAGGAGAATATACTCCTGGCTGAAATGGAGGCAAATTCTTTTAAGGACGTCAAAATTTGAAAACTTGGACCAAGCCACTATGTCGTGGTTTCATAAACAGCGCTTTAATAATGTCCCAATCACTGAGCCTTTTGTATGACAGAGTACTGTATATTAAATATAGTGTAATTGCATTAGTGCTTAAGATTCAAAAAGTTTGGTACTGTAACGTTCTAAAACGTTATGACGCGCAGATCTCTCCTATCTCTA
>JAHWFO010100943.1:2599992-2652965 GCA_023313115.1 Rhysida immarginata | reverse complement strand
ATATAGCCTTAGAAGTCAAAATTCAGTTTTAAAAAAATCAACCTTAGGTAATCCGACATTTTTATTCAACAACTGCGGTACTCAAAAGTTTCTTCATGATGGGTTTCAAGAATGTTAACCGACCAGAATAAAGAGACACGAAAAACAATAGCCCTTGAACTCTTGCAGCGCTTCAATTTGGAGAGAGAGGAGTTTCTCGGAAAAATTGTGACTGGAGACGAGACTTGGGTTCATTTTTTTGAACCTGAATCAAAGAGGCAGTCAATGGAATGGCATCACCAACCTCGCCGAGGAAGAAAAAATTCAAAACTTGCGATCGGCAGGGAAAATTATGGCGACAGTTTTTTGGGATGTAGAGGGTGTGATTTTGGTTGATTCTGTCCAATACGTCAGCATCCTCAAAAAGCTTAAAGCACCTCTTCATCGAGTTCGCCCAACAAAAGCTATGGCGGATGTTCTTCTTTTGCATGACAATGCAAGACTACGTCACACGACTGAAGATTGTGAAAATTGGATGGAAGTCTTGCCTCATCCCTGATCTGGCACCATCAGAGTTCCATCTGTACGGACCACTAAAATCCAACAAACGAAAAATTGCTGATTGTTAAAATCCAAGATGGAAACAATAAAGGTTACATTGTTATTAGGACTAAGATGATCAGGTGATTTTTCCGCGCCAGGGCGTTGTGAGGCTTTCTGTCTAGGTGGTGTTGGCCAGGGCCTGTCCTTCTCGTGGACTACGCGGTAGGGACAATTCTGGGCTTATTATTGGTAGAAATATGATTAACAATACCCAACCGTAGGTGATGTAACAATAATGTATGACGTCTTCAGGCTTTGAGTAGAGGCAACACCTCCTAGAAAGAAAGCCTCACAACTGAAACGTCATATATTGTTGCATCATCATAATTCGACCATTGTTGATCGTATTTCCACCAATAATAAGCCTTAAATTTGGACGACTTATGATGATGTAACAATGTAAGACTTTTCAGTTGTGAGGCTTTCTTTCTAGGAGGTGTTGGTAGAAGTGGTGTTGCAAAACACAGTTGAATAAACCTACTGTTGAATAAACCTACTATTGAATATACCTATTGTTGAATATACCTATTGTTGCAAACCTATTGTCCTGGGACTTAGAAATTTGCAGTGGCGAGTTTTTTTTTTGGTCCCCCCTGTATATATTTCAACATTCTTTTTGAATCACGAATTTTTAAGTCTATTTAAATGGGAAAAAAGTTTGAGCTGGGGTGGACATGGTGGTCGGGCAAAAATGGAAGCCATTCTTCTAAAACTTACTCTTATTCTACCTAGCACCCGCAAAAATCCAAGAATGAGTTCGAGTAAATGTCATCATGGGATCCAGGTGGAGATGGTGTCAGCGGAAAAAGTTGAGTTTCAATCAAAGAAAGATTGAAACGAAGATTCGATATGAATGAAAATAATAAAAAGAAAAAGCGAATAGCAACATACTATGACCAACGTACTAGCAAATTAGTAATGACCGGAATGAAAAAAATATTCTTAAGATAAGAATTAAAGTAATTAAAAGAACCCTTTTTAAAAATTAACGATATTCTTATACAGGGTGTTTCATAATTGGTGTCCCGTCTTTAGGTCCAAATAACAAAAAAAAAACCGGTGAAAAAATCTCATGCCCTGCCCCCTTTATCGAGTGGGTAAAGTGAAAGGTATGGCTAGCCGATGTGGACAAAAACCATACTTATTAGAAAACAGTAAGGCCTACATTTGGAAAATTAATGAGAATGAATGAGTCGTTACCCTGAAAAGCTAATAAACTCGACCGGGCTTTTCCCCCCAGAAAAACCTTATGAAATTTGAAAACTGTACATGAGAAATGGGAAATGTTAGTTTCAAATGAGTTTTTCTGTTTTTGTCTACATTAGCTAGCCATACGTTTCACTTTACCCACTCGATAAAGGGCAGGGGATGAGATTTTTTCACCGGGTTTTTTGCTAAACCCACATTTTACATGATGCTCTACAACTTTCTAAATTACACATGGGATCTAACCCCTATCCCTACAAAATTAAAATTTTCAAGATTTACCCCTTCACCCCCAGGGACGCGAAATGTTTTTATTCTGAATTAGGGGACATTAAAACCAAATAATCAATATTCATTTCCCCCCCAATCTGTTCCCCTTGAGTCGTTATTTGGACCTAAAGACGGGACACCAATTATGAAACACCCTGTATAACACTAGTCAACACACATTTTGTATCTAAGACCACGCAAAGTGTTCTTAGTAGTAATTTGTAGGTAGAATCCGAATCTGCTTTTAGATTTTTTCTATCACGTCAAGTTTCCAAGTTATGCACATCGAGACTTCTATGTTAAAGTAATGGGAGTGAAGAGAAAGCGGCTACATTGTTAAAGTATCCATATTTTGGGGCCGCAAGGAAATTTACCAGGCCCCAAACACTGAATGATTTAAAAATGTTTCATTGTAAAACAAGAAAGCTGTGCGTGCTAGAGCAATTTAAAAATTATATTCGTAATCAGCAGAAAAAATACTACCAAAAATTATCCACTTTCATTTTGTTACAAGAAAAATCTTAAATTTTGTTGGCCAGTGTAATAAATCGGAAATGGTTTGTTTCAGCACTTTTTTATGAATACAGAAATATAGATGGAAATGCATTTCAAATTAGGTTTTTGAATTTTAATTTCTTTGCCCAGTAATATTTTTCCAATACAATAATAAAAAGGTATATCTAAAAGGTGTCATTTAATTTTTTTTATACGTTCCAACTTTATTTTAGTAGTTCTTATTTTTCAGTGTTCAATATTTTTCACAAAACTGTGCCGGTTTCAAAGTTACAACAGCCCAACAAGCAAGCGAGTAAATAAACCGAAACAACGTGAAGCGAATAATGAAGAGCGTCCACGGCGTGCCGAAAATAAATATTAATCCTTCCAGGCCTATAAATAGTGACCAACCATTTCCTTAATACTTGAAAGAAGAGTGATGAAAATATCTATGACAAACAAGATAAGGAAGAAAGTCTTAAGATTCTCTGAATTACTATGAATGTATTAAACAAGATTTGAGACTTTTCTTTTTCTTTTATAACAGAAATAGTTAGCATCATTTAAACTTTAAAGGAAACCAAACAGAATTAGAATTTATATCTTTAAAAAAAATCTGTTTAGGAATATTTGTTGTATAAGGAATAGCTTTTCCTCAAAATGCTTATAAAGTTGAATTGCGTCTTTGAAAGAAAATTTTCACTGTAATAGTTTCTATGGATTTCTATTTTCCTATTATATATTCAACTTAAATATTTTAATTGGCATTCCTTCTCATCTTTCGAGTAAAGAATTTTATCTTCCAAGAAACCAGAAAAACTTAAAATAGTTACTCTAAATTATGATAGAAACTTGGGCTTGACTGGGAAATTGCACTTTAATATCTCAAAATAATTCTAAAATATGAGGTCACAAACGTAATGAAGTAAATCTTTCATGTAAAGTTGCTTCGAGGAGTAAGGTAAAAAATACATTTCCATTCACTAATAATAGCCAATGACATGAATATATTAAATTTTTTATCAGTTCTCGTCTCAATTGACACTTAACAATTGCTGTCCTTATTTTTAAAATAATTAAAATTTTACTATTTTGAAAAATTTAAAAATAATTTTGTAAAAACATGAAAAAATTAATATTTTTACAAAATAAATTGTTAGGCGAATCTTTTTAAATTATCACGTTGCCTTTGTGATGTCGTTCATGGTTCTCTTCATTTTTGTAGCGAGCAATAAATTGCTTTATAAGGACTGTCTCATTAATCTTACTTTGCATGCATTACAGGTTAAAGCAGAGTTCATACATAACCTCATTTAATTATTTTTGGAAGTTGAGTTGAAAAATATATTGGAGTCTCGCTTCTCCGCCTGTTGAGGTTGAAAGAATGCACAGCACATTCTTTTGACGGGGGAAAAGTTCAAAGCAATGAGAAAATACCATTTGAAATTTCAGAGAAACGCCATGGTATTCTCGTCTTCAAGTTATTATTGAATATTTCCCTTTACGATATGAAATTAATAGCTGTCATTTGAATAAATGTAAGGTGAACTGACAGAATTTGAATTGATAAAATTATTGTCGAAGTGAGCAGTGATTTCAAACCTTTGATGCAATCAAACATGTAATTAATGAAAATACTCTAGGGGAAAATATCTATACAGATTTATAATGTCGTTTCTATGGTGGCAATACGGGCTTTTCCGTTGTTTTATTTTTCCACTTTTTGTCATTAAAATCTATCAGCATTCCAGCACCCTGGTGAAAATTCAATCTGCGTTTCGTACTAAAAATATTAATTAGAATATATTCAGCAAATTCAAGTTAAAACTAAATTTAAAAAATAACGATAATGTTGCTTGTATTGATTTCCATTCGATCTGTCTATTCTCCTGCAACAATAAACGAAACATGTAAGTCCCTACTCGTAGCATTTTAAACAAGAATGGAAATTAATAGAATTATTCTGGAGATTTGAATTCAACGAAAATCCTTTAGCCGATGAAAGGTTTGAATTTCCAGTGAAATTAAAATCTGATTTGCTAATTAAGCGTTTCCGTGTAATGATTTTTAAGCCGAGTATCGAGTGAGACGGTGTAGAGGGCTCTCTCCTCGTTGCCTTCGGTTTGTCGAAGACAACGACAGTGTTTGTATTCGTTGTCGCCAGCGAAGAAGACGATAATCAGGAGGCCAAACAAGAAGGGGAAGCGAGTCCCACCGAGAACATAAATAAGATCAACAGCCCCAAGAGAAGCTTTGTCAGATCAGTGTTAAGGAGAAGCCGATAGACGCGACATCTGCTGGACAGACGAGACGATCGTTCATGCCGCTCAATAAAAACGCCCTGTTACTGGGGGAACCCGAACGAACGCAAACGAATGTCCGCTCAGTCGTCACCGTCCCTTCTCCGTTTATGATGATCTAATCTATTCCTATTAAATGAGCTCGCCCTGTGTCAACGATACTATGATTACAATCGACCCGTTTGGGGATTTCTAAGCAAACACCAGTCAGCGAGTTGTTAAAACGTCTAATCACAAGGAAGGGAATACGCATCTAATGGCTAGCTGCAAATGCGTGCTTGCGTGCCGTCGTACTCTATTTTCGAAATAGAAACGCCAATCGCATTATTAAGATCTTGCACGAAAAGAGGATTTTGGACTGTTCAGATGCCCATGGGATATGCTAATGAAAGCACATTATTAGTATTCTTCTTTGAAAATTTGTTAAAGCCACGTCAATTATAGTATGTCGTGAATTAATAAAATCGATTTCGCGCTAAACAAAATTTACATAATTGCTGCGAGTTCTTTCAATGCAATTATTATTAGAATTAAGTTAAACAATAAAGCGAATTTATTATACCAAATAAATTACTGATGCAGGAAACGATTTGCAAGCAGCCAAAAAGGGGTGTAGTTTACGCAATACAAGATGCAAATTCTTCGCAAAGTGTTATCTCTCAAAAACGCACGAAGATATTCAGACACATTCTATTCGAATTTTAAGCATGCGAGTATATAGGCCCTAAATCATGAGCCGTAAGCCCTTTAGATTTCTTCTTCTGGGGACACCTGAAGAATGTGGTGTACGACAATCCTGTGGATTCGGAAAAAGAGCTGGTAGCGCGAATTGTGATTGCAAGTGACCATGTAAGGGATTTTTAAGAACACTGCAGGGATTTTTGGCCGTCTCAGAAATTCAATGACAAGACGCTATGAGGCATGTATTGCTGCTCATGGTCAACAGTTCGAACTCCTTTTGTAATTTTACAAACATGTAGTATTTGGCTATTAAAAACTTTGTCACCAGCAATATCAACTGTTTTAATTTCTCCATTTTCTGGAAACACGTTAACGAGAGAGACAATATTATGAGGATGTCTCAGACAGTCGTTATATGTATGATGATGTTTGACAATTTTTTTATGTAGTAAGGATTCCTTTGCGACCTCCAGCTTATTGGCAAAATATATTCAAAATAAGGTCCTATACCACATCTAAAAGTTTGTACACAGAGTTCGTAAACGCTCTGTATTACAGTTACACCGTTGAAAAAAAAAAAGGTCAGGTACGCTTTCTTTCATTTTCTGAAGTCTGTCAAAATACGCCTACGAGAACGTCTTAAAATCGTCTTCAGTCTGCTCAGCAGTAAGAAGGCTCACTTCCCAAATTTCTGCCTACGTTATGCTTGCAATTTACTTCAGCTAGAGTCAATACGTGAAAGACAGTGCGACAGCTCTTGTCGACCTTACCATGGTCATGAACGTGACAATATTGGTCAGTGATATGCCCAGCTCGGCTGATGATCTTCGAATGCTGGTTGTTGCATTTCCCTCCATGGCCTTGCGCACGGCCTCGGATTTCACGTTCGACTTAGTATCAGCTGACTGAAATTTCTTGTAACAGTTGGTTGCCTCACTGTGGTCAACAGAATCTTGCCCCCTTTTGCACGACATGATGTCTCATGTTGCAGTATAGTCCATCCAGTCTTAGTTGCCCGAGATGCGATGAGCTTGTCAATTGTTATATTTTATATACCTTAAACAGAGAAATAAAAGACGAAAACACAATTCCACAACAAGAGTTTAATACCTCATATGCACATTTCGTTGACAACATAGTTTCTTCAATCAAAGAATCGAACGTCGAAGTGTACAGAGTGAATATTATACAAAAAGGTGAACAATCTAACAAATCAGAGAAAAAGACACAAAGACAATTTGGATAATTGTCCTAATTCTTTGATTGTCCAAGTTATCTCGCTGAAGAAGCTGACGTTATCAGCGAAATGTACATACGAGGTATTAAACTCTTTCTGTGGAATTGTGTTTTCGTCTTTTATTATTCTGTTTTAGATAACCATTATCCACAGTTTTATGGCTTGTCTAGTGTATATGTATTCCTAATTATTATTAAGGTAGCTGCTTATTGGTTTCACAATGTCCGTCTATCCGTCCGTCCCTCCCCTTCATAATTTCCGCATTTTTGGAGGTAGAATATTGAAATTCGGGATGTAGCTTACTACCTTCACTATTTAGTTTGGTTTTGATTATCCCACTGGGGTCGGAATTTCGGGGGTGGAAATTAGAGGAGACCAAAAGGTCTACGTGTATTTTAAGCATATAAAGGAATGAAATTCGGTATGCAGATTCCTCTAAGCAAGATCTCCATTACAATAGTGTGGGCCAAATCGTCCCAATAGTGTCGAAGTTGTGGGGGTGGCAGTTATTTGGTCTTTAAAACTATGGCAACATATGGCATGTGATTATCATTTGATCGGAAATGATGAGAAACGAAAGAAGATAGAGCTCTTTTACACTTTCTAAACAATACGTTCGAGAAAATCAATTTTTCAATTTAAAAAATTGGGAAGGGGATTAAAAAGTGAGATGTAAAAAAAAATCAACAACTTTCAATGCTAAAATGTGGCATGTAATATATTAAACCACTTGGAATGACGTAACTTGGAATGAATGAATATAACGTAAAATTAATGATAGTCGAAATTGGTTCAAAGCCACCTGGTTTAGTGGAACCATTATGGTTCATTGAAACTTTCAATGCTAAGATATGGCATGTAATATATCAAGCAACTTGGAATGATGTGTCATGAATGAATATTACGTAAAGTTAAAGATAATCCAAATTGGTTCAAAGATACGTACGAACTCTGTGGGGACGTGCATGATTAATTACTGTTTTCGCCAATTGATAAATATGGTTCCGCGACAGGTTTAGTTTAGCCTTTCGGTATTTTGTTATGCCATTCCTTAATTGTTTATTTATTTATTTATTTATTTAATCTATAGGAAACATACAATCATCCATCCTGGGCCAGTATGGCTAAGGGCCGACAGGTAGGTTCCAAGATGGGGACAGATATATAATGAATTACAAAGTGGTATATAAAATTTTATAAGAGGGGTAGGGGTAAGCCGGGCTAAGGTTGGTTGTTAAAGGGGACCGAGGAGAAATGGTTCTTTATGCGGATTTTGAAAGTAGTGATATTCGATAAGGTGCGGAGATCTAAAGGTAAGGAGGACCAGAGTTTACAGCCTGAGCTGGAAACACTTTTGGAGAGAGTCTGCTTGACGGGTATTGTAGGGGGGGGGTGTTGTTTGTTATGAACGGCGAGCGGGAAAGGGAGATAATAACATTGTTGTTGAGCGCTTTAAAAATGAAAATGGCTAAGTTTAAGAAGTATAGTTGGTGTATTGGGATTAATCCAACAGTTTTAAATAGGTGAGAGACTGGAGCTGGAAAATGCTAAGACAAACGATAAGACCATACTTTTCCATTGAAAAATGAAAGGAAAAATTCTGCGACCAGGGTTCGAGCCAGGAACCTCGATTGTCATGGTCGACGCCTCTACCAATTGGGCTATCGCAGACACCCGGACAGCCATGCACGCACAAGGTGTCTTAAAGACAACCTAGTTGTCAAAATTGAAAGCCCAATGGGAGGCGTGTGTTCGAGAATTTCTCTAGGCGTCGACCATGACAGTCGAGGTTCGAATCCAGAACGCAGAATTTTTCCTTCCATTTTACAATGGAAAAATCATTACCTGATGTTTGAAGTTCATCTCCAGTATATAGTAATTATTTATCTGTGGGTTCGTCAAACTTTCTGATAGTTGGATAGGAGAAATCCTCGATCTGCCCGCCTCCCATTGGGCTTTCAACCGTGACAACTTGGTTGTCTTTAAGACACCTTGTGACAGCATGGCTGTCCAGGTGTCTGCGATAGCCCAATTGGTAGAGGCGTCGACTATAACAGTCGACGTTTCTGGTTCGAATCCAAGTCGCAGAAATTTTCCTTCCGTTTTTCAAAGGAAAAATCATTGCCTGATGTTTGGAGATTCATCTCCAGTATACACTGGCGGAAAAAAAATCCCAACACCACGAAGGACTTGTGTTAGATGAATGAAATTTGGACAGTATATTCAACTATGGTATTATTCAATTGATTCAAGTTTCAAGGTTACAACTTATAGGGGACGCCACCAGCGCCACCCTGTACATGTAAGTGAGACATTCCAATGACAGATATAAAGGAGATCAGACATTTGTGGACGTGTGTGATAGTGTACGTAAAACATGCCTCGAAGGCGACTACGACGTGAATATGGGCAGCTAACCCAATTCGAACGAGGACGTGTAGTGGGCCTTCGAGAGGGTGGACTTTAGTTCCGTGCTATTGCAGAACGCATGGGTCGAGACGTTGCCACTGTGTACAACTGTTGGCAGCAATGGTCCAGGGAAGGCGGAATTACCAGGAGACCAGGATCTGGACGACCCCCGGCCACTGGAGACAGGTTTGACCGGCGCATCTGTAGGATGGCTGTGGCAAATCGGACAGCATCTGCAGCGGACATTCGGGCTGCTGTGGCACCCAACGTCACTCCACGCACAATTCGGAACCGTCTCCTGGCCAGGAACCTCCACTCCAGGCGCCCTGTGGCATGATTGCCTCTTTCCCCTCAACACCGTGCGGCACGTCTTCAGTGGTGTCAAGCCAGAGCGACTTGGAGGGCAGAATGGAGGTCTGTGGTCTTCACGGATGAAAGTCGTTTTTGTCTGGGTCAGAGTGATGGTCGCACAAGGGTCAGGAGGAGGAGTGGGGAAGTCCTGTTACCGAGCTGTATCCGTCGTCGGCATACTGGCCCCACTCCTGGAGTTATGGTATGGGGAGGGATTTCTTACGACAGCAGGACCCCTAGTGGTTATCCCAGTCACCATGACGGCAAATGTTTACATTCGGATGGTTGTTGAACCCATTGTGCTGCCAGTCATGGCTGGTATGCCCGGGGGGCTGTTCCAACAGGATAACGCTCGACCCCACACTGCCGCTGCAACCCAACGTGACCTTCAGGGTGTCCATATCCTACCATGGCCAGCACGATCACCAGATCTGGTCGCACATAGAGAACGTCTGGGACATGGTCGGACGCCGTGTAAGGGCTCTTCCACAACCAGCAACAACTGTCACTGATCTGACCATCCAGGTACAATAGGCATGGAATGCCATACCACAAAATGACAATCGGTATCTTTACGCCCGTATGCATGCACGTGTGCAGGCCTGCATCGACCAGCGCGGCGACTACAGTGGGTACTAAAGTCCGTGCTTTTCACCATGTACAGGATGGCGCTGGTGGCAATACACTTTTGGGATCGGGTGTGTGTCCTGGAAGCTCCTTAGGGATGGCTTTAAGTTCACGTGTCACATTTGCTTGAATGTCTGGAATGTCCGCAAATCTGTGTCCCTTTAAGGCCCGTTTCAGGCGTGGGAACAAGAAAAAGTCTGCCGGTGCCAAGTCTGGTGAATAAGGTGGATGAGCTATGGATACGACCCCTTTGTTGGCCAGAAACTGTTGCACGATTACGGCAGTGTTCCTCTTTGATCCATTATCCACAGTTACGTGCGCACGCTACACCTTCAACTGAAGAAACGAGCATCTGCTAAACCATTGCACGCACAAACGTGACCTGTCTGAACTTGCTTAAACAATGACTGGGCTTGTATTCACATGCATTGTTACTCGCGTAAAGCTCGCACAGATTAGGGTGTGACGTCATTCACCGAACTTAATTGTCGAGGTTGTATTTATAGTAAAACTAAGAAGGAACTGTTGTGTGGAATTCCCTGTATAGGAAGAAAAAATCTCTAACCACATAAAAAACATCCGAGACATGAAACTTATTTCAAAATCTATATCTTCATTTCTATACATATATTGGATCATATTTATTCCTTGTTCGGCTAGAACTACCTTCCAAAATTTGTTCACGTACAGTAAGATTATAGCTTCCAAGGTCTTATACTCGCAAGATCAGAAAAGGCGAGATGGCTTCCTCTGTTTGTCAATATTCTTGGCTTGAAAGGCTAAAAAGATATCTTTTAGGATTGCAACCTTAAAAAAAGTCAATAAAAGGCATTCATCTAAGAAATAGACGCAAGCACTGCTGCGTATTAGATCTTCGGTAAAGATGACATGGCTCCATCCAATAAATTAAGAAATAGGGTTCTCAGTAGGAAAGCAAAATGATAAAGTAGAACACAGGAAACGAAGCCAAGATAAATCGTGATGTAATTGCTGGATCTTTCTTTTTTACGATTTGAAACGAAATCGAATTCCTATAATTAAAGTTGCTCCTAAAAGCAAAAGCAACTTTAAGGTTTGCTCGATGGACAAAAATTGTTTGCTGTTTATCCACTGATTTAAAATTAAAGACTTTTAATTTTTCAAACTTTAGTGATGCTATAATTTAATCATAATGGTTCATGAGAATTAAGATAAACTCAAGAATTTTATAGCACTGTTGCTTCATAATGTAATTTCAAATATAACCAATCAACAGGTGTTCCAACAACCCAGACAGGGAATATTGAAATACAATACTCATTTCCAAAAAAGTTGGGACAGTGCAACATATAAGAAGAACTCCAACACATTTGTTTGGATTATTGTATTGCCGTTTATTTCAACGCATTACAATACATAAACGATAAATTAGGCATGGGATCACATATCTTATATGCTTAAACAAAGATACAGGTGCTTTTCCTCTTTGGCACGTGCAACACACTCCCAAAAAAGTTGGAACAGCACGGCGTTTACCAGGGTGTGGCGTCACCTCTCCTCTTAATAACACACTGTAATCTTCTGGGCATCGATGACACCAATCTTTCTAACACCGTAACCGGAATTCTGTCCCATTCCTGTTGGATATAGGTTTTCAGCTGTTCAACTGTCCGGGGTCGTCGCTGTCGTAGTTTTCGTTTAATAATACACCAAACGTTTTCTACAGGCGACAGATCCGGGCTGCAAGGGGGCCAATCCAACATACGAATGCGCTGCCGACGTAGCCATGCAGAAGTTTTGCGCGCTGCATGCGGTCTGGCGTTGTCTTGTTGAAATATACACTGACGTCGTCCAAACAGGCGCCTCTTAGATGGCACCATAGCTTGTTCCAGGATCTGTATATACGCTTCAGCATTGACGGTGCCATTGCAGATGTGCAAGTCTCCCATTCCATGGCCACTAATACAGCCCCAGACCATGACAGACGGTGGTTTCTGTACCGAACGCCTGTAGCACGCGGGAATATCCTTTTCGTCTTTGGTCCGGAGTGTACGGCGTCTATTATTTCCGTAAACAATCGTAAAGGTCGATTCATCGGACCACAATATGTTCTTCCAGCGTGCTTGGGACCAATTGCGAAGGGCTCGAGCCCATATCAGACGGCGACGTTGCTGTCGTTTGTTGATGTATGGCTTCCGTTGTGCACAGTATAACTTAAGTTTGCATTTGTGGATGCACCGGCGTACAGTATTCAACGATAATGGCTTCCCGAAGAAATCGCGGGCCCACGTGGCTATGTCCGTAATCGCAGCATTCCTATGCGTGACGCAGTGACGTCGGAGGATCCGAAGAGCTCGAGCATTCAGAATAGGTTTTCTACCTTGGCCTTTCCGAACTGTGATCTCACCACTATCTCGGTAGCGCTTGATAATATTATGTACTGTATATGATGACAGGTTAAATCTTCTGGCTATTGCACGCTGAGAAACGTTGTTTGTGAATTCTTGAATGATTCGAACACGAAGATCTTCGCTAACTGGCTTGCCTCGACCCATCGTTCCGAATAAGTTACCTGAACGACGGATGGCAACTGTTATTTATACGGAATGTAGTACGACGTCATCATTCTAGATTATTCCCGAACAATTCGGAAGGTTCCACTACTAACGGCGCTTTCTACAACGTATGTCCCTACTATTTTGGAACGTGTTGCAACACCCCCATTCAAAATGAACGTCCCGGCCACGATACAAAATGTTTTGGTGCACACAGTATATTTATGTCATTTCATAAACGTATCTGCTGTTTTGTATTCGCGAGAAAGTTTTGTTACATCATCCCTTTTTGTTTTTTCTATATATTTTGCACTGTCCCAACTTTTTTGGAAATGAGTATTGTATTTCAGATGTAGAATGCACATATTTGAATAAGTATAATATATTTATTTTTGTTTCAGATAGGAACGTTTGAATAACTGAACAAATGATCTAATTTTTGCGTGTTTGTAGGTAAACGAATGTCCAGTCGGGTGCAAAAAGGTTATTACCTATTCCGTAGGGGCTGAGCTTACTGGATGTTGATCGGTTGCAAAATCGAGAGTCAAGGCAGATTAGAATGGACCTGTCCCTTCTGAATGAAAATAGGGTAGCATGTATACACTTGGGATGTGGTCGTCGTGTGCTCTCTCCTGACAATAATAAGCGATAGCGGCTGACAGCAGTATCGTTAAAGTCTCTGTCTACTGCCTCGAATAGCAGAGTTCGAATCCGATATGGATAGACATTTTTTTTGTTCATAATCGCGTTTTTGATTTCGTTTAAGTTTTAAACAGTGTATGTAAAGAACACCATAAACAGATTAAAATTTTTCCATCCAAGTGTGCAATTTGATCTGTTTATTTGAGGGTTTAAAAAACTTTTCATGTTAATTGTCATGTTATTCTTTATTCTATATTTTAGTTTTAATAAAATATACACTTATTCATATCACCGTTACTTTTACAAAAATCCTCTTTTGTTCAAATCATTTCATATTCTCTACTATTAAAATATACAGGGTCGGGACACCTTATTATGACCACCTGCTAGTATCCGGAATATCCACCTTTGGCGGCAAGCACAGCAGCTAGTCGACGTGGCCGAGAGTCAATAAGTCCTCGGAAGGTGGTCGCAGGTATCTGGGAGAATTCCGCGATCAGTGCATCCCGTAATTCCATCACCGTGCATTGTGGACGGTCCAGCTTGCAAACACGGCAATCGAGATGGTCCCACAAATGTTCAATGGGTATTAGGTCCGGGGAGTTTGGTGGCCATGGGAGTAGCTTGAATTCATCCTCATACTCTTCGAACCAGTTGTGGACAATTTTGGCAGTATGGCAGGGAGCATTGTCCTGTTGAAAGGTGCCATCACCCTGAGGAAACACTGTCGACATGAAGGGGTGTACCTGGTCTGCGACGATCGTCAGGTAACGAACAGCATTCAGGAGTGTACTCTCCAGCGGTATCAGTGGACTCAGACCATACCATGAAAACATCCCTCAGTCACACCTCCCCCATTAGCCTGCGTCTGCCAACGATGGTGTTGGGATGCCTGTTCTCAGATGCTTCCCGGCGAATTCTCTATCATCCGTCCACTCTGTTCACCAGAAACCGCGACTCGTCAGAGAAAGCTACCCTTTGCAACTCAGCCGAGGTCCAATGGCGATAGTCCATTGCGAATTGGAGGCGTTTTCGACGATGCACAGGCGTCAACATGGGTGCTGTTACCATACGCCTGCTCCAGAGCCTCAACTTGAAGAGGGATCGTTGCACTGTCTTGGTGCTGACACGCCTAGTGGCCCCACTGTTCATTTGCTGTGTCAGTTGCTCAACAGTGGCACGCCGATTGGTCTTTGGCCAGGCGTCGTAACCGACGCTCGCCTGTAGGATCGATGGCCCGTGGGGCCCCACAGTTACCTCTTTGGTTGCTTTGGTTTGTCCAGTCGCGGTACACCTTCACAACGGCAGCCCTAGAGCAGTTCACAAAGGTGGCCGTTTCTGAAATGCTGCCCCCCTTGGCCCGATAGCCAATGATCATCCCTTTTTGGAGATCCGACAGGTCACTTGCTCTGCCCATGACGGCGACAATTGCTGTGTTAACGGAAGCCAACAAAGAAAGTTACGACAATCCATCATACGCCAGGGATTGTTGCAATGAGACAATATTCAATCATTGTTTTGAATTAAATAAACTGAAGATTTGCAGAAAGAAAATCCTGCCTTGATCATTTTATGACGTTTCCTTCTTACTACTGAAAAACTCTGAAAATGTTATGTTAAATGTTATATGTAGTTTGAGTTCTTTTTGAATTAGTAACCTGAATATTCTTAAGTTGAACATATGAATGATCAGAAATTGTTAAATCTTTCTAGTGTAGAGTTTTGTTTACCATTTGTTTTGGTTTCCTGACATGATTGCAACTGCAATTACAAGTTTTTTTTTCTGACGTACGTATATGCTTCAACGTATATGCTGGGGTCTTCCTCTTCGAAAGCATGCAACTCAAAGAATTTGTATAGCATATAGCAAATGATATATCTGCCATTCAATTAAAGGAAAAATTACAACAGCATGGTTTAGAAGTTTTGCAATGTGGCCGTTGGGTTACGAAAACGGATGCAATTTCACAGTTGTTTTTTGTGCGTATAAAGCAACAAGATAATGGAGACATTCTTAAACTATGAAATGGCCAACAGGAATTACTGTTCGAGAATTTCGGGGGAGAAATCCCCAACTGGCCCAAATTCGTTCACCATAGTGAAGGATGCGAGGCAGGAATACACCTGAACAGCGTATAATTACGTCGAAAGCTGATCCACAATCTGTTACTACCTCCGCCTTTCAGCAATTAATACCACTAACTTCGACTCCCACTAGTAATGATGGGTCATTACGTTTAGGTTATGTTTAACACTCGTTCCCTTTTTAGCAAAATGGATGATGTAACATTATGGCTTTCAAATTTTAATCCTGATATTGTTTGTTTTACGGAGACTTGGTTACCCCCTCCATAAAAGTAATTAATTGATTTCCCAAATTGTGTGTTATATCGAACTGATCGTCCATCAAGAGGAGGGGGTGTGGCCATTTTAGTTCCTGCCTCTTGGAAAACAGAACAAAAAAAAGTCATTCGGAAGATGGACAAGAGTATCTGTGGATATTGTGTGAATATAGATATATGCATTTAAATTTGCTGGTTATTTATAAACCCCCGTATGCCAAGACGCAGACAACATTCGATACAATTCAACTTTTACCTATAAATTCGCCTAGTATAATAGCTGGTGATTTTAACATTAATTTTAAGATTATCTCGTTGGATTCCCAATTGATTTTGGAGAGTATGGAATGTTTACAATTTGAAATCGATAATAGATTTTCCAACACGAATTAAACGCTTTCTATCTACCATCATTGATCAAATTTTCATACCGAAAATCTGGGCTCTTTCAAAAATTCAAACCACGAAACTCCCAGGTTGTGATCATCTAGGGATTAACTGTAAAATTAAATTTCCTTTACCACAATGTCAAAAAACAAATGAGAGAAAATTTTCATGGATGTGTAGAACTTTCCGTTTTCATACGTAATATAAACTGGAAATGTTTAGACGAACATTGAGTAATATGGATTGATCTACCTTTTTATGACAATGGACATAGATTTGATGTTTAATATTATGCAAACTAATATTTTTGGAGCGTTAAAGATATCTGGTTTATCTATAAAAGTTAAAAGAAATAGGAGACTTTCTGGTAAATGGTGGAATTCAAGGGTGACAAAATTATGGCAACTGAAAAAAGAAGGATATGTGAAGTTAATGTTAGATGATGGAATAGAAAATCGTTTAAAGCTAAAGGCCTTAAACAAATTATATAAGAAAGAAATTCGACTTGCGAAAAGGAAAGCTATTCTTAAGGAAACCAATACCTTTAATCTTTGGAATTATATCAGGAAGGCCTTTCCGCCTAAATTAAACTCATTACCGGTGGATTTATATCAGGGTTTTTTAACGTGGATGGATAATCCATATCAAACGCCAATGCCAGCGATTGTTAGCGATTGTTACAAGTCAAAGGACGTCTGCTGACATTTTATCGACGATTCCAACATTTCCTATAATAAGGTGGCGGATATTATTAAAAAGATGAATTTAAAAATTAATAAGAGATATGGGCCAATGGTTGGCGAGGTGTTTAATAGGTGGGGAATATTTGGATCTACACCCCCCCGGCTGCTGTGACCATCATACAGCAGTCGTTAATCCAGGTCCATCCAGGGACCCAACTCGTCGGCCTCCGGCCATACAGGCCCTGGATGGACGTATTGGATTACCAGTAATAATAAATAAATAAATAAATTTCAATACATAAATAAATTTCAATACATAAATTTCAATACATAAATTGTTTGCCCATATGGTTCAAACTATTATTGAGTTAAAGAAATTTCCCTTAGAATTAAAACGAGTAAAAATTCCAATTTTTAAATCCGAGACCCCGACAGATTATAATAATTACCTACCAATTTCTACTTTACTTTTTTCGTCTACGTTGGCAGAAAAATTAATTTTTTCTGAGATGATTCGGTTTTTATGGACGAGAATATCAATTAATCAGTTTGGTGGTAGGCCTGGGATTCCTATACTTTATTTATTACTTACCATATATTTAGAGGCTAAATTAGCTTTAAATAGAAAACAAATTGTTTACATCATTAGTACCGATATTTCTAAGGCTTATGATACTGTTTCGCGTTTATAAGTATTGGAAGAACTGGAGTCTTTAGGTGTAGGAACTCCTGTTAGGGCACTAATAGGGGATTACCTTAGAGATAGAAAGATCTACATGGAGCACCCAAATGGGGATTTAACACTTGATTCTAATCGAGGAATTATGCTGGGTTCTTGTATTAGTACAACGTTATATGCTGTGGTCACTAACCCATTTTTTTCTCTACCATGTAACTTTAAACTATTGGCTTACGTGGATGATAAATTCCTTATAAAAAGTTTTGATATTTCAAAGGATAACCAGGCGGAATTGGAAATTGCACATGATAATAATGTGTTAAAAAATTGGTATAAAGCAACGGAAATGCATTTCAACTAAGATAAAACAAGAGTTTTAAAGATTACTCGCAATAGGCGAACGACTGATTCCTCTCAAATGATTTTGGGAATAGAATTTGATGACACTTTAACGTTTAAAGTGCATATAGATAATTTAGTAACACAAATGGTTAGACGTTTAAAAAATATTTTGTCCAAAAAAGAAATGGTTATACTTATCAAAGGCAAAATTATCCCCAAACTGGAATATGGCCGTTTTTTATGGTCTTCCACATCAAAATTTGCTATTTCTAGATTAAAGTGGCCTATAATAAAATTATACGCACTGCGTTTTCTCTAGAGAAACGGACCTCTCTTACACAGGTAGTTTCCAGATTAGGTCTTTTCACAGTTCAGAGTATAATTAATAACGTTAAAATTAAAGAGATTTATAGGGCATTAACTGACCCTAGACATCCAGCCCATTTTATTAAGGAGTGGTTGAAAAATAGCATCCAGGACAGACAATTTGAAAATATAAATTACAACCCTTATTGATTGTTTCGGCTTTTTTAGAATCCAGTTTTCTTTATAATGCTATTGGCCTTTTAAATTGAGATCTTCCATTTTGATCTGTTCCCAAACGTTTTGCAGGAACCACAAGCGTCAAGCTAAATTAATTTCTCATTACGTCTTACAACAACAGTCTGAACTTTCGGACGATTGTAATTAAATTTTACTCCTTTCTGGAGTGCAATATTTTAATTATTGTTCCTGTCGTTCTTTCTGCCACTAGGGTTATTCCACACTCGCTACACAAAAGCCTGTCAACACTAAATTTAAACGCACACTTATACAAAACCTTACAGAAAACCACAATTCTAAACACCTGTCACATAGTAAGGAAGCCGAAATTGGAATGAAAACACCCCTAGTGCCCCCTATACGACCAGAGTTATCCACAAAAAAGACGGTTTTGGGTTTTCTCTTCCTCTGTTGAGAGAGTTATCCTGAAAACGTCCATAAGCGATTTCATTTCCATTAGGTCACAGCCGGGTGGCCGAGAGGGCTAGGGCGTAGGCTTTCTAGTTCTCGAGTCCGCCTGGCCGCGGATTCGAATCCCGCCGTGGGCATGGATGTTTGTGTTTGTCCCGGGCTGCGTACTGTTATAACTTGTGTAAAAGGCGCAAAATGACCTATGTAGTCGACGCCAAAATTTCTAGAACCCCCCCCCCATTATGTCACAGTTTTATCTTCAATTCTATAAAAGAAATGAAGAGAAGATGCACACTTCCATTCGTGTGTAAATTTGACCCTTAAAAATCACTCTCCTTCCCTTCTCACTCCAATTCTTCAGATCTCCAATAATTTCCTAATCTTTGACGTCGAAATTACAGATGACATCAGATAATGTACGAAGGCGGTGCGATAATAAAGGTACGCATGGTTGGGCCGACAATTTTTTCCAACGTTCGCGCGTGATGTGACGTTGTCTTGTGAGCTGTGCTAGTAATAAGTGCGTATCATTATACTCCGTTCAATACTTTGGATGTAGCAAGCGGACAAAATGAGCAATGTCTTAGAAAATTATTCCAAAATGGAGTTTGCGTACGGTTATCCAGTTTTTTCAGGCAGAAGTGAATCAGAGTGAAATTCTTCGCAGATTAATGAACGTATATGGTGAGAAACTTCTGAGTCGAAAGGAGGTGTCTGTTTGGTGCAGGAAATTCACAGATGGGTGAACTGAACTGCATGATGTTCCAGAGGAACGAAGAGAAGTACCGAGGTGAAGGGAATTGTGAAGGGAAGACCAAATAATCAAAAACCAAATTGCTCACAAACCAGCATTCCCAAGAGCACAGTGCATGAAATCATTACGGTAATACCTCATAAATTTGAGGACAACTATCGTGACGGCATGCTTAAACTTGTGCAATGCTGGATAAATGCTGAATTCAAACATTTACGTGCTGGTGAGTACGTTGGAAACTGAACTTTGCCATGTACTTTTTGTAGCTTCATTTTCAAACTTTTTCCAAATAAATATGTTCCTATAACTTTCATCTGTATCTTCATTATCGGACCGCCCTCGTAGTTACAATTTTTAATTTTCAAGATAGCAAATTGCCCTCTTCCAAAGTGAACATTCTCTGATCAGTGTTCTTAAAATTTATCATCTTCTTTTCAATAAAGGGCACGGAGGTACAGGTTTAAGTATCCTCTAGTGAACTTTAAAAATCTTTCTTTAATAATCGTGAGAAAAAAAATTCAAATATAAAGAGATGTGGCTTAGGATTTTCTATATAAAAACAAGCTATCAAAAGAATGTCAAAATATAAGTTATTTTTCCGGGATATATTTCCATATTTCAACCTGGGACATCTTTAGATATAGTAATGACATGATTCATTTCTGAGTACTTTAAAAACAATCTGTAAACCACTGTTAGGGTTTTTGTTTGAATTCCTCTACCTGGAGCTATTACCGTTCATCCAATTTCCTTCAGGTAGCTTTCCGCTCAGAGTTCCGTTTCCAAACCTTCATTATGGTTTAAAAGCCTGGAATGCGTTTCATGATTGACCACCGTTAAACGGATCTTCAACCTACGCCAACAATGTTGCAAGTTTTCCGCTTATTTTACCCCCCCCCCCTCCCCAGGAAATGTAGTCGACTACAAAGGCATTTTTGTCTTTTTTTATCGTTTTTGTGGTGGCTACCGTTTCTTCTCTTCGATTTCCCTCCGATTTTATGGGTCAGTTTTCAGTGTCGCTCGTTTGAAAAGCTGACGCTGATTTCACACGAGTTTTATAGTTGTGCGAGGTAAGAAGGCGATCGATTCAGATAAAACGGAAAGGCGCCTGTTTCTGTCACGTGCTCTTCGTAGAAAAAAAAAAGAGGGAAGGGGTAAAAACTGTCCTCTAAAGTTGGTTTCTCACGTAGAAGCCAAACCAAACTGAGCCAGCCCGACATTTCTCTCCCTGAACCTCGGCAGAGAAAGGCTATAGATAAAAGGATTAGATGCTCGTGATTAAATTTTCGGTTTCCTTGGAGACCGAGAAACACGTGTTTCGTGATGACATGAAATTTCGCGAAGTTAATAGAGGTAAAAGAAGAAGTATCATCGCATGAAAGACCCCTAGGGTAAATAGAAAGCGAAAACAGTTGAGTTGATAAAAAAATGGAATAATGCGATAAAATCAATTGCTAACCCTAGAGTGTCGCACTATGGAAGCACCGGGATGGAATCGGCTGTGTTTTATATCAAGTAAACACTCTCTAATTAATTAATTTTCTATTAATAAGTCTAAAAATTACCAATGATATGACATGGAGAAATAAAATTTATCTCTTCAGGCCGAGATAATAAAAAAATTAAAGAATTTTTTATTGCGAACTTTATAATGGAAACGAGCACTTTTCTAATTCTGCGTTTAATGTTTTTCATATTGTTAAATTATTTCAAAGATAAATTTTAAAGATAAATCATTTTTTTATTGTTAATAACACTGGCCAACAAAATTTAAGATTTTTCTTGTGACAAAATGAAAGTGGGTGATTTTTGGTAGTATTTTTTCTGCTGATTACGAATATAATTTTTAAATTTCTCTAGCACGCACAGCTTTCTTGTTTTACAATGAAACATTTTTAAATCATTCAGTGTTTGGGGCCTGGTAAATTTCCTTGCGGCCCGAAAATATGGATACTTTAACAATGTAGCCGCTTCTCTTCACTCCCATTACTTTAACATAGAAGTCTCGATGTGCATAACTTGGAAACTTGACGTGATAGAAAAAATCTAAAAGCAGATTCGGATTCTACCTACAAATTACTACTAAGAACACTTTGTGTGGTCTTAGTTACAAAATGTGTATTGACTAGTGTAACATTTCAAAATTGATATACGCCTGCTTTTTTTACTATACTGTACATATATATTAAATCAAATCCAATAATATGATAATCACAATCATAATAACTGACACACAATTGTTGTGTAAAAATGACTGAAGTTTTAAAAATAACAGAACTCTTCAGGAATCTTATTCTTTCAAGAAATTCTTTCAAACACTAAGAGAATTTAAGCAACAGGTTTCTCAATGAAGACCGGATTGCTGAATTGTTAGTAAAATGGAAATGATAGCCATGCAACCAGAAAACAAGCTGCCCTTTACTATGCGATTAAACTTTAATTTTTAATTCTTTATAAATTTGATTATGGCGATAAGCCAACAGTAGGGAAATATAATGATCTCTTCTTAAATAGATCATTTTAACCATCCGTTAGTGTTTAGCGATACTCAATTTAAATACTCGATACTCGATACCATCGATACCCATGTGGATACCAAAAAAAAAAAGAAAAAAGATATTACTTTTACATTACATTTTTATTTATCCTCATTCATTTTATACACTGAATTTATGAATAGAAATTTATCTACATTTTTTGGGTTTAATCTTGACCTCTTTTTTGAGCATAACTCTCCAGCTTTACTAAATGCGCGTTCAGAACGCACAGAAGTTGCACTAATACATAAATATTTTAGTGCTAGCTGTGATATAATATTTTCTTCATGAAGCTGCCAATATTTTAAAACATGAAACAACGAAATTTAAAATACTAAACTCAAAATTATGAAAATAAATTACGTAAATGAAGTACCAGCCTACGATGATAAGGCTTTTAGTGAAGTCAATTAGTGTGCTTACTGTAGATCCATTTGTTGACCACATGTGTTTTCTTCGAATTCGGCATATTTTCGTTGTTGTTTTTTTGCTGGTGCAAGAACTGTGTTTGTGTAGAATCAGTTTCAGTTTCTCTTATGTTAACCAACTGACATGCATGACAAATTTAGAAGATTGTTAGGCTACTCTGCTGAGAAGATTTCGTTAACTGAAGCAGAATGTCAAACCTTAGTAATAAACAATGGAACGATTTTTCCAGTTGCGAATCTTTCTGGGCAAATGTCTATAACGATCGTGATTCAGCTGGTAATAAAAGGTTTGAAAATTTATCTAAGTTGGCTTTAACTTTTTGTGTTTTGCCCACTTCAAATACCACAGTTGAACGTGCATTTTCTGTGGCATTATGGGATTATTAAAAATAAATTAAGAAATAGATTGGCAGTTCAGATGATGCAGGCAATTATGGGAGTGAGATATGGTTTAAAGAGCGAAGGTATATCGTGTGTTGCAGCAAATGTTGTCAATGTTCAAACTAAATATGTATGACCATATCAATACTGATGCTGAAATTGAAAATGAATTCTGTAATTTATTCACAGTCCTAGATACTTTGTAAAACGATTTGTACATTATTATTTTATGTTTTTTTTATTTTTTAAAGATTATCCAATTGTATAACATTTGAAATTCTGATTGTAAGCATTAAAAAAACCAGTCAAAAATTTTCAGTGGTTTTTTAAAGTGGTTATTTTCTGAAATCTGGTGGTTTCTGGTGGTAAATCGTGCGCAGTCTAGTGGCAACATTCGCAAAACACTTGGCAACACTGGATACCACAAGTATCGACGATACTTAAGTATCGAGTATCGGGTATCGCTCAACACTACCATCCGTGCTATTTCCTGAATGTTTTTAGGGTTTTAGCATCATCTAAAACCCTATTAACGACGATACAGATTAGGGTTGTCATTTTTACCGGATTTCTTATTACTGATAATACCGAAAATGTAAATCTCCATTACCGGTTTTACCGGTAATAAAAATATTTCGAGAAATGCAACTTGAAATAAAACTACTACTATTAGTTTAATACAATAAAATTTTTCTTTAATATGCTTTCAATTTTATTACATAAAAGCATTGCATTTTATAATTAATTTATATTGCAAGTTTTGAACATTAAAAAAAGCTCTTATTAAAGTGAGGGAAAAACCTAAGCAGTAAAAAAAGGTAAAGAGTTCAGGATGCATTTTATTACTGAAAAACCATAATAGATAAAGTGCATCCGCCTTTAAAAAAGAATTTACAAGGTTTGTTCGGTTACTTCAAATGCTCATGTGATTCTGAAAGCAACTGTGGCGTGAAATTGGCTGTATAAAGGGTCATTCTGAATGATCTGTACAAACTTTCAAAATATGTTCTAGGGACCAAAACAAGCAGAAAATGTCATATGAACATGGGGTCGAAAACGCTTTTTTCCAGAGCCTTAACGGTTTGAAAGTGCCCTGCAGTAGACGAAATTAACGGTTAAAGCAAACTATGTGATTTATTTATTTCTAACAAGATAATACACTTGCTATAGAATATGCTCAGTGTCTTCAGTTAGACTCCAAGGAAGCTTGTGCATATCGCCGCATGAATTGGCTAACTCGTTGGAAAATACCAGGTGTATGACGGATGATGTAGCCATTTAGGATCCGCTGTCGAAGTGTTGCAACATCTGGTACTGGGGAAGAATAAACAAGGGTTTCAAATGCCCCCAGAAGAAGAAGTCCAATGGATTCATTTCAGGTGAGCGTGCTAGCCACGATATTGGTACCTATCCATCGGCGCTTAAAAACAATTTGGAAATTCAGGCCGGTAATAGCTAACAAGAGAAAAACAGAAACTGGAACAGGAAAACTAAAAATTAATAATAGGATTCAATAAATAAAACAGGTCAGAGATTGGGATTGGCTCCTTCTCAGCATCTAATAACTTATTTAGATCCCTTTATGGATTTCAATGATCTCAAACCTATTTAAATGATATACAAGCGCTAATATAGTAATTCAAACAGTTAAATGGAGTGGATTTATTTAGAACCGTTACAACTAACGGATAGTTGGCATTTCCATTTTTTACTAAAGGATGTAGTTCGGATAAGCAGCATTTGTAAATGTATTTTAATGATTTTTTAATACCGGTATTATCCATGCTTATCACCGGTATTATCGAAATGCATTTTTCATTAGAATAACATCCCTAGTACAGATGTATGTAACATGTATGTCACACGCCATAACTTTTGAAAGGTTTGACCTAGAGGCTTGAAATTTTCTACACATGTAGGCCCTATACAGAGGACGGTGCGAAAAATATAGCGAATCCTCTTGGATAGCCCGGGGCCTTTCAGGGGCACTTGTATGAATTTCATGGTTCCTTTTTTATCTTTTGAACAAAGACGCCTAAAGTCCTGAAATTTCATAAATTTGTAGTGCGGTTCTAAAAAAATAAAACCAATATACAAGAAAAGTGATATAAGCCTCTAGGGACCCGCCGGAGGTTCCGAGGCGCCGAATACAATTGAAGCTATAACATTTGAACGAAACGACCTAGGAACCTGAAATTTTGTATATTTATTGTATGGTACTAAAAAATACAGCAAATACACAAGAAATGTGATGTAGGCCTATGGGGCCCGCCAGAAAACCCCGAGGCCTCAAATACAAATCAAGTTATAACTTTTGAACCGAAAGGTCTAGAAACCTGAAATTTGTATATTTTTAGTTTGGTACTAAAAAATATAGCCAATATAGAAGAAAGCTGATATAAGCCTCTAGAAGCCCGCCAGGGTTCAACTTACAATTGAAGCTATAACATTTGAACGGACGGCCTAGGAAACTGAAATTTTGTATATTCATCGTGTGTGGTACTAAAGAAATATTGCAAATTTACAAAAAAAGTAATATAGGCCCCAGCAGAGCCCCAGAGGCCCCAAACACAAGCAAACCTACAACTTTTAAACGAAAAGGTTTTGTTTTAAACCTACAACTTTTAAACGAAATCTGAAATTTTGTTTACTTATAGAAAATTACTTAAAAATTTAGCTAATATACACTAAAAGCTGGAATAAGGCTCTTAGGTCTCCACAGGGGCCCTGAAGCCCAAATCAAGAAAGTACTTTATTTAAATACATTTACACAGTGTCCCCTTCAAAATAGTCCCCTTGCGATGCCGTACAATGAGTCCAGCGTTCATGCCATTTCAGGAATGTGTTCTGAAAGTCTTTTTGTTGAAACGAATCAAGCACCTTCTGCGATTAGCACTGGATCTGTTCAAAGGTCGTGCCAAAACTGCAACCTTTCAACAGGATCTTCATTTTCGGAAAGAGTGCAAAGTCTGCAGGAGCCAAATCTGGCAAGTAGGATAGGTGTGGAAGCGGAATCATGTTGTTTTTAACAAGAAACTCACGTGTGAGGAGAGCTTGGTGAGAGGGTGCATTGTCGTGGTTGGAGCATCCAGTTTTTTTCACGCCACAGCTGTACACAGATGTGGTCGCTTTCTCCGAACGTCCTCCCTCAGATTGTTCGTTGCTCGAATTTGCTCGTTTTCAAATTTAATGTCCATGATAAAATCGCAGACGATCTCGTAAATTATAATTATAATTATAAAAATCGTGTGCGAATACTTATTAACTTGCTCTGTAGAATAGGAACATCTCGAAGAAGATTCTTTCTCTTTGTCTTCATCCATAAAACTGAAACTCTAAAGATCATGAAAGTTATAGTGCCAAAGATGGTAAATAAGATAGAAGATGGTGAACTTTTAGATGGTGAATTCAATTTTGTCAATGAAGACAAAGAGATGGAGAGCTGGTCTTTGAAAATTCTCATTTTACTTTTTGATGACCTTTAAGAATCCTGATATGAACTCGGATCACCTTGTATCATCATATTCATAAACCTGATCACAAACAAGTATTTTGAAACTAAACCACTAAAGGACTTTAAAAAAGCATTAAATGACAAATTCTAACCAGTTAATATTTGATTCTCCATTGCGAAACGAAATTATCTGTAACTTAAAAGAATGGTTTATAAAGATTTAAAAAACGCGGCATCACCTTTGAGGTTTACATCAATAAACCTTGGATGCCAAGAAAGAATTAGATGCTGCAGAGAGAGAGATAGAGAGAGAGAGAAGAGAGAGAGAGAAAGGAATTTTTGTCGAAAATGTCACAATCGTTTTTTAGATACGTCTTTTATTGTCTTCTTTCATTCCGCAGGTTTCCTTTTTTCCAGCCTCCCAGTTCCGACATATAAAGATAATTTAAATCTTTTCAAACGTCAATTGCAATTACAAAGTACTGAAGTTAAAGAGTGCCTAGAGTGAGTCTCAAAGTCAATTCAATTTTCCAAACGTGTTAACTTCATTTTCTTGCCATTTCCATCATTTCTGAATAGACTTACAAACGCAGCGAGCGAATGAAATCAATAGAAAAAGGCTGCCTTCAATAGAAAAAGGTAAAAAGGGATGAAAAAACTCACAAAAAACCTGCCATATCTTCAGTGGAATAAATCAATTACTATGGAACAGATAGGCTATAGAGAAATAAAAAAAAATCTAAAAAACTCTAAGCTTATATTTAAATCATGAAGCGTAAGTTTTCGTATGCCTATCAGAAAACTAATTGCAATTAATATAAAGTTAGAAAAATATTTTCCATGTTCTAACTTCTCCCCCAGAATGTCCATTAAATAGACAGAAAACGTGACATTTAATTATAGCAGCAAAATGTACACCATCGAAATCTGAATGAAGACCATGTCTAATCTGAATGGGCAAACCATGTAGGAAAATATTGTGTGACCGTTGAACCATGCTTTCAGCTTCAAAATGCCAGCAGCGAGTGCGTATTTCATGGAAACAATATGAGGCTATTAGTAGTTGGCCTCGGCTGTGTCATGCGTTTGTCTTATTTAATAAAATCAGAAAAAAAATAAAATAAAATAAAATAAAAAATCAACTTATTTTAAACAACATACTTATTACAAAAAGCACGATTCGCATTTTTAGTTAAAGTTCTATCGCTATTTTCGGTCAATTTCCCTTGTTCTTAGGTATATCATGGATACAAATTTTTATATTGCTTTTAAATTTTTAACGTTATGAAACGACATAAAGTTGAACATGAGAAAACACTGCTTCATTTAAAATTAAACCTACATGAAAAAATAATTGTCCTTGACTCTTATTTATAGTCATAACAAAAGAAAGAATATTTGGAAATTGACGTCTTTTAAGTACAAAAGACAAATTGAAATCACTTGAAGTCAAATCGATTCTTGGAATTATAAAAATTTCATTTCTATTTGCCTCATTAACAGTTTTTGCTTGAATTAAATGTTTATGAGAGGACGTGACTATTAAGCGAGTTCCATTGCATAACCCTTTTTTTGGATTCAAATTTCTCATAAGCATAGTCATTGAATTCAGCCTTTCTATCGTGACTTGATTAGATATTTTATCATTTGGATCTGCTACCACTGAGTCATTACTTTTGAATGTAAATTTTTTTTTCCATTCGGTCTATAATTTCGTTGTTAAATGTGAGAGCACCAATGTTGAGCATAAGATTACTGAATTTGATAAATCATCAGATGAGAGTGATTGTACATCTCCAAAAGTTGTAGAAATTATATCAGTCTCAGGTGAGACAATCATTTCATTTGGAATTTCAATTCTTGAAAAATTTTCTAGAACCAATTTAAAGAAACCACTCTTCGGAATCGTCTTGATGTGCACTTCTCATGTTAGATATCAACAAAAGCTTGTAAAATGTTGCCATAAATTTGAGGATTTGATGCTTGCTTCGATAACTACCGGTAAGCATTATCGAAAATTTCCTCCAATGACTCTCACTTTATTTCCAAATGGCTTGTCTCGTTTAGTCGGATCGTTTTGAACTCCATATCGATGCATCTCAGTCCATGTTTTGTTAACATTGTTACTTCATAGATGGTATGAAACAATGTTACCTTGAAGAGACAATAGCTTAAGTTTTTATGTTGAGTTTTCAAACAATGGAACTGGCAACTTGAAACCGCTATGAACTGTTCTACATCCTTTTATGAGTGTTAAAGCAATTCCAGTTGTAGCACATGGGAAGACTTTTTCTCCATTTCCTCTGATCAAGTTCATTAAAACTCTATAAAGCTAGGTTTTTCCAGACCCACCAGGTCCATCAAGATAGAATAATCGAGTTGTGGCATTTTCATCGTAAACTGATTGAGTGATCTTTTCGAAAGCAGCTCTTTGTTGAGCATTTATCTCTTACCTTTGCTTCTCTTATCTCATCAATTGGATTAAAAATTACTAACTCAGTTGGCTGCCCAGTTGGCTCTGGCAGATTGAAAGAAGTACAATTAAGACTATGTTGCTTGAGAACTGAAGAAATGTCGTGAAGAGAATAATGGAATGTAATATCTTCATCATGATTTCTCATCAATCGATTGGCATTGATTGTTTGTATTTGTCTCATAAATCTTTTGCATTTGGTGGTGAACAAATACGCAGGTAAAAAGAAAAGAACTGTCTAAGTTGAGATGGTGTGTTGAAGATAATACCTTCTCCTATACGGGGTCGGGACACATTAACATGACCACGTGCTAGTATCCGGAATATCCACCTTTGGCGGCAAGCACAGCAGCTAGTCGACGTGGCAGAGAGTCAGTAAGTCCTCGTAAGGTGGTTTCAGGTATCTGGGACTATTCGGCGATCAGTGCATCCCGTAATTCCATCACCGTGCGTGGTGGAGGGTCCAGCTTGCGGACATGGCGATCGAGATGGTCCCACAAATGTTCAATGGGGTTGAGGTTCGGGGAGTTTGGTGGCCATGAGAGTAGCTTGAATTCATCCTCATGCTCCTCGAACCAGCCGTGGACAATTTTGGCAGTATGGCAAGGAGCATTGTCCTGTTGAAAGGTGCCATCACCCGAGGAAACACTTTCGACATGAAGGGCTGTACCTGGTCTGCGACGATCGTCAGGTAACGAACAGCATTCAGTGTACCCTCCAGCAGTATCAGTGGACTCAGACCATGAAAACATTCCCCAAACAGTCACACCTCCCCCACCAGCCTGTCGTTTGCCAACGATAGTGTCGGGGTGCCTGTTCTCATATGCTTCCCGGCGAATTCTCCATCGTCCGACCACTGTGTTCACCAGAAACCGCGACTCGTCAGAGAAATCAACCCTTTGCCACTCGGCCGAGGTCCAATGGCGATAGTCCATTGCGAATTGGAGGCGTTTTCGGCGATGCACAAGCGTCAACATGGGTGCTGTTAACATACGCCTACTCCGGAGCCCCAACCTCAAGAGGGATCGTCGCACTGTCTTGGTGCTGACACGCCTAGTAGCCCCATTGTTCATTTGCTGTGTTAGTTGTTCAACAGTGGCACGCCATTGTTCATCCCCTTTTGGAGGTCCGACAGGTCACTTGCTCTGCCCATGACAGCGACAATTGCTGTGTTAACGGATGCTACTACACGTCTGCTGTTGTCAGCTTTTAATGATATGCAATGATTTTTCATCTGCATACCATGGGACGTTCCAACATGTTCGAGGAGAGGTCATCATAATAATGTGTCCCGATCCTGTACATTTTCCCCATTCTTCATGGTCTTCAAAAATGCCTCGTTGTCTTGCTGCTTCGACAAATGTTGAACATGTACAATACTCCATCAACAGTTCTTAAATCTTCAAATGATTTTGCTCCAGGAACATGGTGCAGAAGAAACGAAGACAGAATAATTCTAGTTGAGTTGGATTAACAATGTATAGGGTGTTGTAGATAACTACAGGGCAGTACAACAGAAAGTCTACCCGCTTGATTGCTGGGGCCATTGTATTTACCACTTCACGTCTTCGAGCTTGGCATTTTCTTTCTTTATAAATAAAGTGTTCAGGGATTTCTTGATAAAAATATCGATTTGCATTATTGTAAGTAAACCAAGCTGTCAATTTTAAAATTTGATTTCTTGCATCATTCAATGCTTACTCTTCATTTCCTATTTCAAAACGCAAGACAACTAGGCATTTCCTATTGCTGTTGATTTGGAAGATGAACGGAAAGTCTGACTACATTGTGTGATCTATCATTCATCTCATATTCCAACAAACGCCATATAGCTTCACTTGCACTAACATATATTGATTCTGTGAAAGATTTGATTTCATTGTATAACAATTGTTTTTCTCCTGCCATTAGAGTAATCTTTGCACAATCATATCCTTTGCAAAAATACTTATAGATATAACTAATTGCCTGTAGAGATGTGCAAACTTCAACGTTGATATGACAATTGTATCGTAAAAGCAAAATTCTGTTGTATATGGAACGACAAATCTGTAATCAACGTCAACATTTCTCACGATGGCAGTTCTTTCTGGTCTTAAACCTGACGAGTTGACTACTGTTGTCATCACAAAATCTTTTGGAAAGTTTTTCTTACACTTTCCATTTTCCATACATGGAGAATTTGGATTAATTTGTATGTTTTTCATACATCTTGTAACGGTCTCAAACAATCTTGAATCACTTTCTTGGTCTGGAATTTCGGCACATACTGCTCGATCGATAGATGCTGCAGTTTTGAATTTATCAGCCTCATCAATGATAATGTGATAAGAATGTGTGAAAGAGGCACTCCTCTTTTTTGAAACAACTCAGTTGTATAAATTCACCCATAAAAACAAAAATTGACCGATAAATTTTTCGAATCACTTGAATGTTTACCAACAAAACAGGTTGGTTGGTTGGTTTATTAGAAATTTGGCGTCGACTACTTAGGTCATTTTGCGCCTTTTACACAGGTTATATTTGTACGCAGCCCGGGACAAACACAAACATCCATGCCCACGGCGGGATTCGAACCCACGACCAGGCGAACTCGAGAACTAGAAAGCCTACGCCCTAACTCTCTCGGCCACCTGGCCGGCCCAACAAAACAGCACAACAAATTAAGCGTTAAAATAAATTTTATTTAAGACCATATTTTATAAGAAATTCAAATTCTTATGATCCAAATGGAAGTTAAAAATATTAATATGTTACTCTTGAAATTTTCAAAAAAAGGCTATAATTTTGCAATGAAAAATCTGATTGATACCTCGGGTTCCATGACAAATCAGAACATGACAATTCAGAACATCACTAATCAGAACGCTGATAAATCAGAACTATGACATGTTAGAACTGACCCCATACAGAAGAATGATATATGAGAACATAGACAAAACAGAACAATGACGAATCAGAACTGTCATAATTCAGAACTATGACGAAACAGAACGTAAATTTATTCATATGTATGGTATTAATTATTTATTAAGTTTTATTTATTTATTTATTTATTGAAATACTTTGAATTTAATCATTAAACGAATTTAATCATGAAAATATGGACTATGACAAAATACAAAAAAGTAATCACTGCAGATTAGCCATTCGACGTAAAAATCTCAATTTGTCTTCTTCAGCATGATATTCTTGCACAATTCTTGCTACTCTAATACTCTATTCTGGGCATTGGCTAATAATAATAGCTGGCAAGCTATGTCTCGTTTTAATCCACCGAATAGGTTCCAAATGCTTGGGTGGCTACAATGAAACAGTGAATTTAAGGTGTTGTGAAAACTTTCACAACAATTTGTAGTCTTAGGACATCTTTCAGCAGCAGCCTCAAAATGGTTCCAAATTGTTACTGGGAATAGAGGTGATCTTCCTGCAGCTCCTTCGATGTAGGTAGAGAAGAAATATGTGAGAACCTCATTGTAGCGTTGCTCATCCGGAAATGTGGCAGCTAGTTGGTCAAAGACAGTTCTTACTTCAAGTATTTACTGTAATACGTCGATGTTTTGATTCGATAAATAAATAAATAAATAAATAAATAAATAAATAAATAAAATAAAATAAAATAAAATAAAATAAATAAAATAAATAATTAAATGCTATGCTTTAATGCTTTGGTGATTCTTCTATCCTCTCTTCAGCTCCCCTTAAATAATGTTATTAAAAAGGTTCTGATTAATTATAGTTCTGAATTGTGACAGTTCTGATTTGGCATAGTTCTAATTTATCAGCATTCTGATTAGTGATGTTCTGAATTGTCATGTTCTGATTTGTCATGTTCTGAATTGTCCGGTTACCGATACGTCGATGAGTAGAGCTAATTAGATGCTACATTTCGCTCTTTATTTTGTCGAGATATCTTAAAAACCTCCTTTTTAATTGAAAAAATATGAAGAATTTCTCAAAAAATCGATTATCAGGACCAAACCTGAAGTCAATTTTTTTGAACTTAAATGCATTTTAATAGTCTATTCTCATCATATAGAGCATTTTTGTTTCATTAAGATAACTCTTATGGTTTGGTCAGAAGTGAGGGAAAGTCAATGATGACGGACAGAAAAACGTTTTTACGAGGTAAGATTAGGTAAGATTGAAATGAAATTGAAATTGGAATTGAAACTGAAATGGTAATTTTCAAAAAAAGGCTAAACTTTTATAATGAAAAATCTGAATGATACCATTTATACCTCGATGAATAGAGCTAATTAGAAGCTACATTTCACTTTTTGTTTTGTTGAGATATCTTAAAATACTTCCTTTTAAAGTAAAAAATGTGAAGAATTTGACAGAAAATCGATTATCTTGACCAAACCTGAAGTCTGTCACGGAAATCGAAACCAGGTTCGATTCCCGGCGACACTGACTGCCTTTACCGCTCTCGCATATTCACCCGTTCCAAGGCGGGGGAGGAGCGTGGCAGACAGTGTCGTCACAACCATCATCACGCCCGAACCAATGATTCCGCAGGGAGGAGTTGTGACGTCAAAGCGAAGCTTTCTCGGCGGGAGGTTCGGAGAGAGAAGGGGAGAGCGGCCCGAACTTCAGCGGGATCCTGGTTCGACATCAGAGAAGAAAGTTCTTTTCGCAGTCGCCCGTAATGGTCGGAGACCTCCGGACCCTCAGCTGGGTAGGAGCGACGACGTGGCGAGCCGTCCGTTTCCCTTATCGAAGCAAGGCGTGCATGGCGGAGAAGCACCGCGGGCGGCGTTTTCGTTGACGAACGACGCCAGCAACGAGAACGAACCGACGCACTTGGCTTCAGCGGGATCAACCGGGAGATGGTTGCTGTTTCGTACGCTCTCCGTGTCGACAACGGCGACCGTAAGTGCAATTTTTCTATCGTGCCTTAATCCATGTGCGTGGTCGGCGGTTTTCAGTGACCTTCACGGAAGGAAGTGCGACAGGCGTTCAGTAATTAGAGGCTTCTTCCCTGCCGGGCTGAACGCCTATCTATCAACCCAGTACGGCTTTGCGTACTTCGCCTAAATAGGCCGAGACGAGGCCGCAGAAGTGGTTTCCATATGGAAGTAGTTTGCCGGTGTTAATTCTACGTCCTTTTGTGTGGCAATAAGTTAGAGGGAAAGTGCTTTTAAATGTAATTTCTATAATTGTATTTTTCTCCCTCATTTTAGTGTTCAGCCCTTTTGGCGTGCACTCAAATGGCCGCAATTTTGTAGAGGTATAAATTTTATATGTCTTCTGAATCATAGAAGTATTCCTCAGTATTCTACGTATGTAGTATCCGAGATTTTCTATTGTTTAGATTTCTCCTTAAAGCTCGGTGGAATTCGGTGCGCTCAGCATGAACTTTATCCTACGAACCTCTTTTTAGTGTTTTCCACTCTTTTGTCAGAAGTTGTGTGTGCGTGCCTACCGAGATAGACTTAGTTATTTGTTTCTGGACTTTGAACAATTTAAATACCCGGACTTGGACGTTAACAAATATTTTTGTCATTGATTTATCTGGTGTGTCAATTAAACCCATTCTTACTTGTCAAATTAGGCGCCCATAATTAGGTGTAAAGATATGAGAGGCCATATCATGTGCCGTCGTTGAATTGTGTTACTCAATAGACATGCTGCTTTAATTTTTATGTGATTAAATTGTATTGATATGTTTTACTCTATAAGTATCTTGTCATAAGTTTGATGTGGTTATTTAATTGATAGGTTAAGTTAAGTAAAAATATTTGACCAGGTTAAGTTACAAGATGTTGTAATAGTCTTGACTTAGAGGTTTGGATTAGCATACTAATTACTCATTATTGTTTTGCACTTAGCGTAGGCAAGTTTGCTTGTCAGAATTTTACTGATTATTTAAGTATTTTATGTGCTTGAATCAACTGTTTAGCTCGGTCTAGTTTTTGTAAGAGTATTATTGTGTGACCGCTCTTTAAATTTTTGGAGATAGAATTCTCTTTTGTAGTGTTTGACCGTAATTTATCAACCTTGTATTTATTGAATTAAGGTTTTGATTTGAGTTCTGTTTTTCGGTATATTCCGATATCAGTTAAACAATTTGTATTGTCTAATATGCTAATGTACTCGAGCTAGAAGAATTAGCTCCTTGTTATATATTATCAAAACCTTATTTTGTTAATTAATTACTGTGGTATTTCGAATTATTCATATATTAAACTTTTATTTTTTTTCAACCTTACCCTGATAACGTGCTTTATTCAATTTCCACTGCGTACATTTTCTACTCTGTTTTTACACGTTACAAAGTCAATTTTTTTAAACTTAAATGCATTTTAATTGTCTATTATCGACCTACAGAGCATTTTTGATTCATCAGAAGTGAGGGAAACGCAATGATGACGGACAGAATAACGTTTTTATTAAATTTGATTTTTTTTAGATATTGAGAGAAGAGACATCGAGCATCGGTATTCAGCGTTCATATCAATAATAACTGTCGTTTATATTTGGGATAAAAAGGAAACAGGTGTACAAATATGTTTACATCATTTGCTAATAAAAGACGTAAATAGCGCAGATTTTATTGAATTGAGAAAGGCACACATCTACGAGAAAATCCTTGAAACAAGCTTTGATAATTGTGTAGGATATTTCGTTGAAGTGAGAGCTTTATATTTCATTTTTTGGTGAACATAGAACCAACTGAAAACATGTATAGAAAACAGTGGTTCAGACAATTCAAAATTACTGATTTCGAAGTGATGGACAAAGAGCGTGAAGATGTACGAATAATTGGAAGATGCAGATTTGGAAGCAGTGCTGGATGAGCATCAATGCTGAACGTTATCTAAAAGAAATATCAATTTCACCCGTCATTGAGAGAGAAACATCAGGAATATGCGTAAAGACATGACAATTGTTTTTCTCCACCATGACAATGCCAGATTTCGAAAAACAAATTAAAGAAACCTTAGAAAAATTTGGCTGGGACGTATTACCCCAACCGTCGTATTCACTAGATATCGTGCCTTTTGATTACCATTTGTTTAGATCCCTGCAGAGCGCCCTTTCTGGAGAACGATTTAGTTCTCGTGAGGAAATTAAAAATTGGCTTGATAACTGCTAGTAGATTGCTTCAAAACAACCGGACTTTTATCGCAGAATTCACTTATTTTTGCCTAAAAAGTGGAAGGAGGTTGTATGTTTCGATGGTTAAATATTTTGATTAAAATAATTTTTCTTATCTTTCTATCAAATCGATTAAAACTTAATTGCACACCATTTTGTGATTCAATTGAAATAATAATGAATTTCAGATTGTTTAATCTCAATCGTTTTTCAATATTTGATAATTTTTCCCAATGAAAAAGAAGTCGCCCCGGCCGGGGGTGTTGGGGGCGGTGTTGTTTCACAACAGCCACCCTCCCTTCACAAGCGGTTGTTGTTTCACTTTATTTTAATGGAAGATTTAATACCACCACATAAATATCTATGTAACAGAAATTCATCAATGCAGTGGTTTCGAACGGTTTTGTTTCACTCTTTTACTCAATCGAAAAAAAATTGAACAGAAAGCATTCTTTTTTTGCAATATAGCATACAGAGTGCAGGAAAACTCAAATATTTTTAACCTTCCCGCAGTTGGAGGCTGTGGTGGCGCTTGTGTCGCGATAAACGTAAAGAAGGCGTCTGTGAATGAAAAGGCATATTGCGTCTTGGAATATGCAAAAACAAACTATAATTTTAATTCAGCGGGCATTTCGTAGACAATTTCATAAAGATTGCCCTACTGACAAAAGTATCCGTAAGTGGTATGATCAATTTCTGGAAACTGGATGTCTTTGTAAACGTAAAAGCACGGGACTAGTAACAGCAAACATGCTGAAAGGAGTTTGGGATGAGATTGGCTATCGTCTTGACATTGTCTGGGTGACTCGAGAGAGTCACATAGAACATTTGTAATGCTAGAATCAAAAAATATTTGAGTTTTCCTGCATTTTAAACCCGGTCTGGTTAGTTTATGTTATAAAATAAATGCATAGTAAAATTTTGAAATGCAGGACATCATTTTGAATCACCCTGTATAGCAGTGTAAGTTTACTGTAGGAGCCGAAGGCAATCATTAATATCGTTCCCGAATACAAATTTGTTTTGGGAAGTTTTGAACGAACAAACGTTGCTCAAGTAGCTCACGTAGAGTGCAAAGACTTATTCAAACTAATAATGATTCAATACCGATTAATAAATGCTAATCAATTATCATCCTTTATAATGGCAAATTCATTCCATCATTCCCTTCATAATTGGGTCTATTCAGCGATCAACGCGAGTGACAAAATTAATTGGAACCAACGAGCCCGTGAATGGTTCGAAGCAAATGGGAATACTGGATTCAGAATAGAGTAAATTTTACCGAAGCTTCTTCCGCGACTTAGGTCAAGAATTTGTAGGGGGAAAAAAACAAAGCGCAAGATATCATATTTCCTTTAATATGATATGGGATAAATTAATTAAGTAATATCATATATCCATATCATAAATTAATTAAGTAACTTACTTGGCAAACATGACCATTAGGAGTCCAACGCCATAACAGGTAGCTTCGACGTTTTATAGCCTTCTACTGTGACCTAAGGGAAATGTATCAGCTGGCAAGAGAGGGGTTCTATGAGACAATCGACAATCGAACAGTGAAGTGTACATTTGTTCAGGTGGGACGTAAGCAGTGCTTACACGATTCTCACCCTTCCGGAATAAATTCCACATGAAATACACTGAAATAGACAAGAAGCCTGACTAACCCAAAGAGGTCTTCTATGAGGCACAGCCCCCGGTTATATACTAAATTATTTCTTTGTTAAGCGTTCGCAGCCAGCCCACCATAATGCTGGATCCCTATCGGTCATGTTTGCTATTTACGTACATTATTTCAATGACTCATTTCCAATATTTACTTTCTTCACTTAAACTAATTGTTAAAAGAAGTAGGAAAAAATTAAAGTTATTGCATATATTTCTGAAAGAAAGCTCAATTTGCATGAGACATCTACCTTAGAAAATAAACGATTTTGTAAGGAATTTTATGAACTCTATAGAGAGGCCCGTAAGGTGTTTGACAACCACCAGATAACCACAAAACTCACGGATTTTAGAGAAAGTAGGTAGGTTTTGGAAATGAGCCTATCATTTGTGTAAATAACTTTTAATTTGGAAATGAGTCCATCGTTAGAGAACCTGAGTTATTAACTTGTTGATCTTGGTGGTAGCATTTTTATTTCTGTTCATATCTCAGTTATCGTTCAAATTCGCACCTATTATTGAACTTTTTTGCTAAGAATCACCCATATTACCTCCCCTAAAAGTTTGTACATTTAATTTTGATTCACCCTGTATAAGTTATTCCAATAAGAAAACTCATTCACTCATTAAATGTATGTCGCCGAAAATTAATGTTTATTTGTTTATATCTAAGCATTATATGTAGAAAATGCTCTCATTTTATAATGTAAGTGATATGTCCTTGTGGTGGAAAATGACATTTTAAGAAATATCAGAAGCACTATTTCTGTATTTAGGTTTATTCTCTTTGGTAAAACTGATCAGAACAGGCAACTTCAAGATATCTTTTGGCGGAAATTAGAAACGACTAAAACATTTATTAATTTCTGATTGGGATTAGCACTATTATTGATGCCTGTTCATGTGTATATTGATGTATTTTTTATGTTTGTTATATTATTCTGTTGCTTTTAAGAACATTTCAGGCATATGATGATTGAAAGTGATATTAAATGTAATTTAATGCCATTTAATACCACTTATGATATCGACCAAATTTGTAATAACGAAATTTTGCTCAATCTGCAATTGACTTGTAATTATATTTTAAGTTGCCTAATCTCTCTTTTTTTATTTTTATTATGTAACTTTTAAATAATAATTTAACTGTTTGTAATTTTAAACATAAGATAATACAATTTTTAATTTTAAACACACATTTCTATATTTAATAAAATAATCTGAAGTTACTCAACTGGCTATGATTAGTCTAAACAAATTATTCCTTGGTATAAAAACCGATTCAGTTTACTTAGCAAACCATAATATAAGATGTTTTTTATTAGATTTTTAAAATACAGTATAAAAAAACGAACGTATCCACTTCTAATTTCACGTTTCAAGAAATGTTGAAATAAATATAAGCTAAGCTGCTAGAATAGAATCCGTCACGCCTATAGAAACATTTTAAACGGCTTTTGGTGTTGTCAGGATGGTTCCTTGCTCTAAAAGCAGATTAATTTCAATTCCCGCTGTTTGTTTTTCAACTTAAAATTTTGTCAGCCGGCCTTTGGAGTAGGCTGACTGTACGGCGTCTTTGACTGCAGGGAAGCCGGCAAAGCTTAGCCCTTCCAGGGCGGCCGACCACATTCCAGCAGTGACCTCGGCACGAAATCGATGGAACGCGGCTGAGCGGTGACAAGCGAGGCGTATACACAGCACGGGCGTCCTGCTGTCAACGCCGCCCTTCCAACGCAGTCGCCTCCTGCTTATTTCACTCGCTATTTCCTCTCTCACCCTTCGGCTCTTTTGCTCGTTCCAAGCATTAATTTCACCCCGAGCAAACAAATGCCATAAGCACGCAGCCTTCATCTATGCCTTAGACAAGGTGACGCGGAATGCACGTTGCAGAGTGATCCCATGAAAGAGTGTAAATCCATATTAAGCGATGCCTGTCATTCCAATTTGCAAAGGTAAAAGAAAAGTGAATAAGACCGTGTTGATTTCGAGAATTTGAATTAGAAAATCCACCAAAAATTTTGGACTTATTAATTACTATTTCAAGTCAATTTATTAAAAAATTCTCAAAAATACGATCAGTTTTCAATGTAGCTATGACAAAAGTTTTGTAAAGTTCATTCTTTTGATGTGTATTAAAATGATGCTTATTTATATTAGAAAGTATACAAAAATAGTTGAAGTTTCACGGAAATTTATAGGGGTTTAATTGAATTTGACCATCCAATAAATTTCATCAGTCAATGGCTAATCAAAGAATCTATCGTCAAGGCAGGCTAAAGAACTCATCCGACACAAATATCTATTAAGCTTAGTAACATGTTTAAAACAATTTACCATTGTTGAAGTTCTAAATTGTAAAGGGAGTTTTCCACATTTAAAGCATAGGGATATTTTTACGAACCTTTGCTATCAGATATTCAAAAACCAAACAATACATTTGATACACTTTCTACATTTGTAGCATTGAAGGATTAAATAGGCTTAAATTATTTCGTAAAACGGAAATAAGCTTCCATTAGCTTTCCATTTTATTATAAAATTTTTGAACTTTGTAAATGTCACATCCCAAGACATAATTATACTGTGTGCGTAAGTGAGTAGTTGTTGATGAATACAACCTGTGACAATAAAGTTCGGTGAATGATGGCATATTGAGAGTGGATTGCTTGCTTACATGAAACAGCAATTACTATCCTTCAAAGTAATCCCCGTCGATGATAATGCACTTCTGGGAACGCCTAAACAAGTCCTGGAAACTCCTGGCGTAGTCGTTTTTAGGGATAGCCTTCAGTTGGGTCGTAACATTACGTTGGATGTCTGGCCACTTCAGAGGGCGTCTTCTACGGTGTTCCGGCCTCCTCGGAACCGTTTAAACCACTCATAAACACACTTCAAAGTAATAGCACATTTCATGAGTCTCTTTCGTTCGCTGATCCATTTTGGGTTTCGACCGCGCGTACTACGCCTTCTCTCTTCAAATATTCATGTTAATAGTTATACTCTAATAATCTTATGCATGTCATGTACAAGACAATGAATTTGTATTCTTTTGCGTTTTAACGTGAACGTAAAACAGTAAAACAGATGTAAGTGTGGATAGAATCAAGAGAATTCCCATTGTTTATTTAAACCAACTGCAAGTAAAAGTGGAATATTCAAATTTAAAATTATATCTGCGTCATAGCTAAAGCTCCTTGGAATGCTTACAAGATTTTTCTCGGATGAAATAACTTCAATATGAACACTATCGCCTGTATAAAAGAACACGTATTCGTGTCACAGGAAGTTCTTAATTAGACAATCAGAAGCCCTCAATTAAGAATACGTGCTTAATCATTTCTGGGTAATCCCACAATTTCACGGGAAGTTACAGTGACTGACTTACCAAGCCCCAATCTTTTGTGCACGTTTTCCACTGTAAGATTATCTGCATATAACTTCAGTACGGTTAAGTAAATTCTTTCTAATTATTTATTAATACAATAAAAATATTTATTTGATTTTTGAATCATTGAAATCCTGCTTTTGAATTATCCTAATAAAAGATTCGAAACTTCAAAAGTACATGTGAATTTTTAACATTGCTTTCAATAGGAATTTCAAGGGAGTATGAATTTCTATTGACACGCCGGATGTTCTTTTGTGGCAAGAGATTTTTTTTCTTCATATACAGATTTCATAGAGGTAACATATTCAAATTATGCTCTCAGCATATCAAGTGAGTATTAACTAGAACACCAGCTTTGTACTAAACAATATGCAAATATAACTCATGATATTGACTTAAATAAGCGTTATTTAAAACGTGAACGTTCAAACGATATAACAGGGTCACATGGAACATTAAAGGTTTTCAATTTTAATATTTTGAGTATTTTAAAAAGTAGTGCAAGATAAATAAATTTAAAATATTTAAGTTCGTATGGTGAAAAATTGCTCCTACATTTTTTCTGATTTAACTCGTTCCTTAAACTCGAATGAAATGAAGTCACGTAGTCTGTGGTGATGAAAATTCGTTAAAAAAGGAATCCTGTGACCTACATTGGCTAGAAAGCGCCGGGCAAACGCTGACGGGATTAATCTATCGCTGGTCATCACGACTACAGCAGAGTGACAGATTAAACCACAAGCGGCAAATTTTATACCGGCTTAGAAACCACGGTGATACAGAAATAATTCTGAAAGCCTTTTTTTTCCTTCGTCTTTTTTTTAATTCCAGACATCAAAGTAATTTTATGCAAGTTTTAAGCGTTAAAGTTGAGCGGTTGACGCCCTGACAGAAAATTTTTTTGGATACGAAACTACTAAATTAAAACTGGCTGTCAAAATCAAAAAAAAAAAAAAATAGTATTATAAAAAGGACATTTTCCTTTCATTTTAAATTTCTGCCTAATACGATTGTAATCCGATTATATTTTATACTAATCTTCTTCGCTGTAAAAAAAAAAAAAAAAAAAAAAAAAAAAAGAAAGAAAAAAAAGCTCTTTAAAAAACGCTGAAAATTCTAATAAATTACTTTTGAAATGATTTCTCCAAAGTAACTTCAAGTATTCAATTTCATCCGAGTGTCACCAATATTAAGCATGTCACGTCTTTCTGACCTTAATTTGGACCCATTCTTACAAGAACCAACGTTTTCATTTCCAACTTTCTACCTTCATTGAATCTTATTTCTGTTCACGCAGGCAACTATCAAATTTCAACCAGCCATGATTTCATCAAAGACTTTTGTTGAAAGCTCCAAATTTACATACTGCAAATGAAAAGGTTAGTATAAAGAAAGCCATAAAGTTTCAGAATAAGATTTTACATGGAAGATAGCATATAGAATCTTGTTGCGTATATGTGATCTTTTGAATTTAAAATCTTTTTCTTTATAGTAACATAGATATACAATTTACCGAAACATTTTGGGACAAATTATAATACTCACATAGCTTCAAGTATGAATAAAAATTCTTCATGTATGAAGATCCATGGTGTAGGTCTTCATAATACGCCTCAGCTTCACTTGTATAAAATGAACATATAGCCAATTTCTAAAATACAAATCTGACAGAATATTTTCAATGGAAGAATTATTGTACTTTTATGTGAGGGGTTTTCATGTGTATTCCATTTCAAAAAAAACCGATGCCATTTTCGAATATGTAAGTCAACTTTGAAATGTGCAATGAAAACCCCTATTTTTAATGGTATTTCCAGATTGTACACAACATTTAAGAAATGATTTATTCTTAATGTTTTTTCAATTGATCCACTGTTCGTTTATTTAGGTCAAATCTTTCAATTTAGGAACTTTTCTCCTAATTCCCGCTGTTTAAACTTGGCTAAGTAGTTCAATTCCATTAACAATAAAATTCAAATTTTTAAAAAGGATTAAAGTTTATCTTTATTTAATTAACATCTCCGGGTAGGAGATATGGCTACCTCTTCACATTTTCTTCGTGTAAATAAAATTTTTAGGCAGTGATTTTACCTAGGTTTAATGCAGTACGTTCTGTACGGTGGGAGCGAGGCCATATTTAGTTCAGTGATGAATCTAATTATGCCATTCACAAATCCTTTAGAAACATCAATGTCGTCGCTTGAGCAGACATTTCAAGCGAAAACTTTCACCACTTTTTTCCTCTCTTTCTTTCCCAGTTTCAGGAGAAGACAAATAACGCCTCCGTAAATTAGACACTCAGTCTTCTTAAAAATGCATTTTCTTTCTTTTTTGTATTTTTACTTTATCTTATTTTTGCTGTAAAGCTTAATTCTTCTACAAATGGTTCAACATTATTTTAAATTACCATAAATATTCATTCATCAAAATACAAGAGCTACCAGAAAGTATGTTCCAATGGGACATTAAAAAAATAAAGAAAACATTAACAAAGATGCTTGCTTGTATTTGAATTCGTCCATTACAAAGAACAAATTTCTTTCATGTAAATGAGATGGTGAGAGTTCCTGCATATACCAAGTTGCCACTTCACGAAGTTTCCACGACGAGAACCAAACATACAGGAACTCGCATCATCTCACTTACATGAAAGAACTTCATTCGCAGTGGTGGATGAATATGTCTGTTGAAACGACGACACTGATGTTTCTAAAGGATTTGTGAACGGCGTAATTAGATTCATCATTGAAATAAATATGGCCTCACTCCCACCGTGCACAAACGTATAAAGTGTGCCCAAATAAAAATGGAACTTTTACTGAGGGCCGTCGTATCTAATCGACCCTGCCTCAAAACGGGTGAGTCTTGAGTGGCGCTATCCAGATTCCCCACGATAAAGAAAAAGAAACAAATAAAACTACAGAAAGGATGAGCGTTTTCATGATTTTATTGTAGGTGTATTATATGATGTATCACACGAAACTTTGCAAGCACATAGAGCAACTCACCAAGTTTTTTTGCTATTTTTTGTGATTAATAAGGTCGGTGGAGGTGGAAGGATATCACATGACCCGTGATCTTATTTACAGTATATAGAAACGTAATAACGCAGCAAATACAAAGACAATATAACACATGATTCAACATTGGCTAATGACAAATTATCGAATTATTGAAAATCAGTTATACAACAGGTGCGCGATGTGTACCCCTTTAGTGATTCAACAGATATACAGGGTGTCCATAATTAAAGGACCTTATTGCAAAGCTGTCTACAGGCGAAACCAGTCATCAGAAAAGTGTGAAATTTTGTGGAGGACGTAATGAAAGGATGAGAATTTGTTTCAGCGAAAAAAAAAAAAATTAGTTACGAATTTCGCCACCAGAGGGCTTTTTACGTTGAATACCTGTAGTAAAAGTGTAAATTTATGTGCCGTCACGCATCGGCTGTTACCTATAAAACCGAGGAACATTCGCGGAGATCCGGTATTCAATGTGAATGCACTGTGTGTTAAGGATGTTCTTAGATGACATTTTACAGATGAACGTTGTCATCAGCCGTCACTTCCATCGTGTGTGGCCTACCCGATCCCCAGACCTCACTCCATGCGACTTTTGGCTTTGGGACATTTGAAAATCTGGTAAGTCGTTATCAGATTTCCTAAAGAAATTTCCTAATATCTCCCATGTTATGTGCTAACGAAATAATTAAAAAACGAAAAGAAATGTACCAATATCATTAAAAATATCTTTCGTTCTATTCATTTGATACCTATCCAGAGATATTTCTAACCGGCTGAACGTTGTAGAATATCCCACATAGTTGAACACTTACGTTCAAATGAGTTTGATGCGCAGGTTAACGCATAGTCTAAATTAAATCATTTGTTATCACCGTTGGCGAAGAAGATTTTATAAACTTATAGACCTTTCCCTGTCTTTATAAGACTTTTCTTCTTAATATAAAGTTAATATTGCCATCGATTTATACGTAACTCTCTTAAACTGTTCGCTTTCTAACAAATTTGAAGCTAAAAAAAAACGACAAAGTACTAAAAAAAGCCGGTGTTCAAATAATTTTGACGCATTAACATCATCGGCGAACAAGGTTCTCTGCAATGGAGCAAGATTAAGGACTTGTCGCCATGCTCGAACAAGATGAAATGATCATGAATGGAAATCAAATAAGACGACAGATCTTCATCATAAAAATTACCGTGAAGCCGTAATGGCCTCTCAAAATTAGGCGGAGTTCGTTCTCGATGCAAGTTTCGTTTCCAGGGCCATCGACAGGGCAGAGAGCCAATCATTACATCATCTCGGCCTCGGCAAATATTTATTCATTGCCTGTTCAGAATTTCTTCGATCTAAATTATTGGAAGGAGACTATGAAAGCAAGGGAATGATTTCATTATATCAAAATTGCTGAGTAAGTATGCACAGGGTTTATATTGGAATTTTAAGTTTCAGTCAGGAAGAAGCCTTAAGCAATGCCATTAAGCCGCGGTGGAAGCAGAAGAAAGCGAAGTTGTACGTGACAACACGAGAGGTGAAATAAAGGACGGGCCCGTATACACGTAGCAATATCGTGATTAAAAAGAAGGAAAAAGAGCGCTATCAATTCTATTTATTCTAATTCTTATGTTATTATTAGAATTTAAATTAAATAAATAGTTCACCTTACACTGTCGAATGTGACAAGCAGAATTTCTTGCAAATTTGTATCACGGCCTGCAACAATTAATTATTGTATCCGTTGCAACTTGCTTTTCACCTTGCAACTTGCTTTTTCGGGGTTCCGAAGAAGAGATGATAATTATTCGGTTGAAAGTCGAAGTTGTGAGGTAAGTTGTCGAGAAACTCCTCCAAGATAAATAGAAATGGGAAAACAGAAGCCAGAAGCTGTAGACAGATGCAAGATAAAGAAACAAAACAAATGAAGCCATAAAACAAAGATGTTAAACGCACGAAATATTTGCCGAGTGTTTTTAAAAGAAAAATAAAAAAAGCTACGTAATAAAAGAAAAGGTAACTGTATGTGTGTGTGTGTGTGTGTGTTTGTGTATGTGAGTGAGTGTGTGTGTGTGTGTGGATGGTGTCATTCTGCAAACAATACGTATTACATGCTCAAAAATGAAGCGACCATCAACAAAGATCTACTTGCAGACAACAATCGACGAAGATTACAATTGCAGATAATAATGTAGTCTAGTTATCACACTGAAACGAGAAGGCCTGTTCACTGAAACGTCATATATTGTCACATCATCATCAGAGAGCGAGATTTAGGACTTATTATTGGTAGAAATCCCTAAATGTTGGTAGATATCCAATAATAAGCCCTAAATCTCGCCTTCTGATGATGATGTAACAATGCATGACAATTTCAGTGAACAGGCCTTCTCTTTAGGTGGTGTTGCTATTACAATACTAAGTTCAACGTCACAATCTTAGTGCTTCAACAATACATTATTGACGTCATGCTCAGACCTGGTACGCTCTAGAAGGTCGTGCTGAAACTCAAAAGTTACCTGATCAACTTAGTCAGAGCAACAATGTAACGTTCATTGTTTCCAATAAACGAAAAAATACTGATTATTAAAATCTTTGATGGAAACAATGAAGGATACATAGATTGGACTAAGATGGACTTTGCTTTCAGGGCCTGTCTCGCTCGTAGGCCTCGAGCACCACCAGAACGACGGAATAATGTTTTATCTTTTTCATGTTGAGGCCTGGTATATTCTAGAAGGTCATGTTTCACCTCCCTGACGGTCACTTCTTCACTATTGATGTTTAAGAAATGTAACAGCATCTAATACGGCATTGAGTCCGGCAGCCAACATGCCGAAAATCTATCGGAGAGGAATTATCATAGGCTGCGGCATTAGTGGAAAGTTCATTTCACAAAATCGGTTTGACCGGGCAAAACTATGAATAGAAGGGTGGAATAACGACAACAAAACGTTCGGGTAACCCAAAACCATATCGAAGAGACACCAACCTGCTCTTACACGGGTGATACTAAAGAATCATAAAAGCAGGACATCACTGCTGCTTTTGCACTGCACCCGATCATCATAACCCACGAATTCGCACAGTGCAACGTGTCCTTCATGAAATGAGATTCCTCGGAAGGGCCGGAAAAAGGTAGCGTGTTGTCTCAAAGGTGAATGCTTTACGTCGTTTGCTATGGTGTAAGGAGCGTCGCCATTGGAGTAGTGATTATCGGATCAAAACCGCTTCACTCTCCAACAATCCACTGTCATGTTTTAATATGGAGGCGACCAAAAGAGAACTACAATCGAGAGTGCCTGTGGTGGGGAGTCGTGTTGTGGCCACGTTTTGTGGACCAATAACTTGTGTTGGCATGCGGCTTAAGCCCCAAGGCACCAAGATATGTTGGAAAATCACCTTCCTGAGGCGATGGCAGAGTTTTTGTCAATGCATCAGATTACTTTCAGTAAGACAATGCTCCATGCCATGATGCTCATTCAACAAAGGCGTAGTTCACTCATGATGACATCAAGATGCTGCTATGGCTTGCCCTTTCGTGCTGGGCCATCATTTACGGATTCACAAGCCATCGGCCTCTATTGTGCCATCAGTTATGGAAAGTTTAAAAGCCGAGTCGCAACGTTCCAGGAGAGTGTTAAAACTTTAAAAAATTGTGGCAAAAATTTAATAAGAAAATAACTGTAAATCAGATGTAAGTACTAAGTGCCTTGATAAATACAAGGTAACTGCCTTGATAAAGCTAAATAAGGAACACACATGACCTGATTGATAATCCAAATAATGTAGTATTTTGCTTTTTCTAATGAAAGATAAAGATTTCGCAGGGAAAAGAGAATAAAATTAGCATGAGCCCACTTGCTGTTGAGATCAAAAGTCATCGCGTTAACTCCGCTGAACGATAAAAAGTTTGAGTGCTATTTTTACATACGGCATTGGTGCACATGCCTGTTGTTTTATTTTTTTGTTTCCTTTTTTGAGGTTATCGAGGATATCCTCCATTGTCATATATCTGCAATAATTAATGCAGATCGGAGAAATTTCTAAGTCGAACGGTTGAACTTTTAATCAACTTTCAGCTTTACATTTACTATTCAAGCATAACAAGAATTGAACAATTAGAAAACATGCTCAGGAAAAAACGTTAATGGTTTCCATTAGTCATGAAATGAATAATGAATGCCAAAATCCTCCACTGCCATTTTGATTTTACCATTTAGCCACCTTCAATCGTACTGGACATATAGGGTGTTTCTGAATGGTCTTTACAAACTTTCAGCAAACGTTCCAGGACCAAAACATTCAGAAAATGACCGAAACGCTTCTTTCTAGAATTAAAGCGGTTTGAAGGTGCCCTGTATTTGAAAAAGAGTTACGACAATTCAAAGAACCGTCTGAAGAAAATTGTGTTCTCTACAAATCAGATTCGAAACGTTCTTGAAGCACTATTGTTGACTGTTATCAGCAAAAACTTGCTTGGGCCGTATTTTTTAAATGGTGAAGCTTATCGCGATTTCCTAGAAATTCAACTTCCAACTCTCCTAGAGAATGTGCTATTGTCTATCCGACAAAGAATGTGGTTTATGCACGATGGCGCACCACCCCATTTCAGTTGATCGGCCAGACACTTCTTAAATGCCACCTATCCTGATCGATGAGGACCAATATCGTGGCCAGCACGCTCACCTAACATGAATCCATTGAATTTCTTCTTCTGGAGAGTACGTGAAAACTCTTGTTCATTCTACCCATTACCGGATGTTGCAACTCTTCGTCAGCGGATCCTGGATGCCTGCGACATCATCGCTCATACTTCCGGTTTTTCCAACGGGCTCACCAATGCATGCGGCGACGTGAATAGGCTTTCTTAGAATCTAACGGAGACGATTTTGAGTATTTGCTATAGCAAGTGTATTGTCTTGTTATTTAGTAGAAATAAATCACAGAGTTTGGAACTCTTAAACGCTTTAACGTTAATTTCGTCTACTGGAGGACACCTTCAAATCGTTATAACTCTAGAAAGAAGCGTTTTCAGCCACATGTTTATATATTTTCTGCTTGTTTTGGTCTCTGGAAAATATCTTGAAAGTTTGTACAGACCTTCAGAAACACCCTGTATTTCTCAACTATCTCACAAGAATGATTACGAGTTAATTTTACTTTACAATTACAAGTAATTGATTACTCTAAATTAATATTCCTCCTCTATTTCTCAAAACATTCTAATACAACAAACTTGGTTACTTGAATGGGGAGGCGCATTTAAAGCAGTACGTTGTGCGCAAACGCAATAGCTACAATTCAGGTATAAACTAATTTTGTACCTGTCAATGATAATTTCTTCCACTGAATAATCAGCTTCTTCCTTAGAGGTGTAGAATGTCTGACTACCTACGTTTTTGACGCTGCGTTTTTGTTGAAGAGAAATAAATTCATTTCCATAGTATTGTCGAACTGTTCGCCATAGACGACAATCGTTGCTAAGTTTTACATAAATTGCACGAAAATATTCAGATACCAGCAGTACACTTTCAAATTTCAATCGTATACCAGTTACACCGTTAGAAACAGAAAAACAAAACGCAGGAATGCTTTCGTTCGTTTTCTGATGTCTGTCGAAATATGCCTACGAGACATTTATTAAATTCATCTTCCCATGTTAAAGAGATGCTTCGCCCTCGGCGAATAGAAATGTACAATTCCCAAATTTTCGCTTACTATTGTGAAATAATATATCTAAAGAGGAAGCAAACGCTTCAGAAATTAAAATCCTAGAGCCCGGACTTTGAATTACTTTTAAACGTTTAAAATTTCAAAAGGCGTTAGATAATTTGCTCTATATTCTAAGATTATGTGATGTTTAAAAAAATTCATCCTTATTATTCTAAAATATTTTTCAAAGGCAAAAGAATATGAAAACTGTCATCGTAGTTTCTTCCAAAACACGGTGCTTATTTTAATTTCAAAATGGAACTTTTTTCATGTCATATGGAAATGAAAAATAAATAAGACGAAATAAATTTTAATAAAAAAAAAAATAAGAAATTTGAAATTCAGTGAGTGGTTTTGAAAAGCTTTTCACGATTCTTTTACAAGAGGAGCTAAATGGATGCGCTATAAGAGTTGAATGGGATTGACGTATTTGAGTGTTTGGTGTTGGACTAAGGAAATGAAAAGGGGCGTTTACGTTCTCTTTACTCTTTTTCTATCTCCGTTGAATGTTTCCCTTCCCATCGCGATGGGATCTTGAAACTGCTATGAGTGAAGAGCTCCCTAGTCGACTGAACGTCAAAGCGATTTTGCGATTCGATGCATTTTCTTCCTGAGCCAATTGATCCGCATCGATTCCGAGACGTTGCAGGGTCGACTGTCCTCCACGCTGTTTCGGAAAGAGGTTACAGAAAAAATATATATAACGGTCACTTGAGAATTGTGATAGACACTCGAGAGACGTTGGCAATCTCATGCGGGTTCGAAACAAATAAGAAAGAGAAACAGAAAACGAGAAAAGCCATTGGAAAACAAAATGCAACACTTAAATTTTTTAAAGTAAAATATGAACCTATTACTTGAATGAAATTAACAAAGAACTGTTAATAATTATAATGATCAGGATGAAAGGATAAACACCTACTACTTAATTGATAAAAATGTTGCTGTTATGAAAGACGGTCAAAAGGAAAATAAAAAAATAGAGTAAGAATATTGATTTGTATGTGTTGTAAATGTTTTTAATCCCCAACACTCTTAATGGCAGTACTGTTCATAGAGATATCTCTACTTGAGGGTTTTTATTGTTTCTATGAATGCATCGTGAGTCATTCGTCCTACCCGACACATTTAGCCCGAGTCTTATTTATTTCTTCCTTTCCTTATCATTTTTGCAGATAAATGTTTATTCCAGAAAATAAATACACTGATTTTAATTTTAATTAAACTGAACGATTTTTTTGGCCATTTCCTCTTGTAGTCATCTGCAGATGTGTCCCTGATAACAGAGCAAGATGTGAACAAGTCATAGATGTAGATGGTTGAAAGTCAGAATCTTGATAGTTTTGGCCATCGGAGGTGTCTTCCTCTGGATCAACAGTATATTTATTGGAGCTGTAAGTATAGGAACATCTTCAGAGTGAGGAACTGGTTGCATAGCGCTTCAATATATGCTACAATATAGATACGTAAAAAGCTAAAATGTGGATTTTTTTGGAAAATGGTGCGTGGTAAACAAGAAATAATTACAGATTCGTTATTTTCAGCCAAAAATATACAAGAAACACATATTTTCATTTAAAAGACATTTTTTCATTGTATAGTGTAATTGATCGTGCTCTCAAAGAGCGCATACACCAAAGCAACACGTTTCGCCGCGTACTAGAATGTTAAAGCTTTAAACACGTTGTTGTTGGTAGTTATCCTTGTTATCCTTGGTAGTACCCTAGTAATCGAAGTTTTAACAAAGCTAGCTATGAAATAGTCTGTCAAGTCTCTCGACAGATGGACAACACAATAATATTACATTTTAACGCTTTAAACATTTTTTTACTAGAAATGAAAAGAAATGATAACAAATGCAAGAAATAAAACTTTCAAGAAATATACGAGGGGCACTCATAAAGTCATTACAATCAGCCGGAAGACAGATGGGGGTGACGTTGTACCTCCCAGGGATGACTTTCCCGTCGATGGACGACTTGCTAGATGCCACTTTTATAGAAATCCTCCTTTCGGCTGTTGAGGACTGTTCCATCTCGAAAATAACTTTGTCATCGTATTGAAAATGCTGTCCACGAAGCAGGTTCTTCAGGCGAGGGAAGAGGGAATATGCTGGCACATTCTCAAGAAGATACCTTGCTTCGCCTCGTTGACTTGATGGCCTCCCGTAACTTCCGCAGGAGGTCCTGTAGTACGCTCCCGTGATTGTCTACCCTTTCTTTCGCAAATTGTGGCTTGTCACAGATGGAGGGGCGTCCACTCCGAGGTTCGACTTCCACGCTTTTCTGGCCGAACTGGAAACGTCGACGTCACGTGGCGACTGTCTCGTACGATGGAACATTGTCACCAAAACGACCACTTACTCCTCTTGGATTTGTTTGGCGTGCTCCCTTTTAAATGCAGGAACCTTATCACTGCTCGCATCTCCAATTTTCCGATAGACTGCGCATGTTGCTTTCGATGCTCTGGCGGCGTTTAGCAGTACTGCACCAAACGCCACTTTATATCCTGCAGCACTCGAGGGATGTCGCTTCCCAGAGGCATCACACATTTTCAAAAATGATCTTTCTTTTAAGTTGATTGGAATGACTTTATGACCGCCCCTAAAATGGGTTGATCTGACAGTGAAAAACTCATTTAATAATAAAATCTTGTAAACATTCCAAGGAGGAGCTTTAGCAATGAACCGGAAATACATTTATACATTTATTAAAAAGAAATTACCCCCCTCCCCCGAGGAGGGTAAGGCAATTAGCAGATCCTGCGGTCATCTATTTTTACCCCTTTATCTGCACTTTTAACATCTCCCCAAGTTTTTTAATCAAAAAATTGATTTTCTCGAACATAATATGTAGAAAATGTAAAAAACCTCGTATCTTCTTTCCTTTCTCATCATTTCCGAAAGTATGATTTATCACATGCCATATGTAGTTGCCATAGTTCTAAGGACCAAGTGACTGCAACCCCCGCACTGGAACAATTGGGCCTAATGTAATTCTTGCCTAGAGGAATCTGGATACTGAATTTCACGCCTTTACGTACCTAAATAGCATATAAATATGTTGTCCTCTCTGAATCCCATCCCCATAATTCCGACCCAAGTGTATCAATCAAACCCAAACTAAATAGTGCAGATGGACATGCCCACATTATGATACATTCCGAATTTCAACCTTCTACCTCGAAAAATGTAGAAATTATGAAGGGGACGGACTGATATTATAAAACCCATAAGTAACTACATTCTTCCGCTGCTTAATAACAAAGCGATTTCACGTGCGCGCGCCAATGTCAGTAATGCTTAAAAGATGAACAGATATATTCCTTCTTGACAA